>LPNX010112326.1:1133931-1243903 GCA_001517045.1 Pseudotsuga menziesii | reverse complement strand
TTGTTCTGCTTTGCTAGCATGAACACTCAATCCCTCTTGTTCTGACCACTTCTTAACCAATACCCCAACCGGCAGTGAACTAGGATGAACAATTTGAGGAAATAGAATCAGAACAAGTAGAGGAGAAAGAAACCAAACAAAAGAATCCAAATCCCTCATTGGAGAATCCAGATCAAAGCCAAGGTGACCATTACGATCCAAAAACATCTACTCAAGCCCTAAAGTAGGAATGGATGAAAATAGTTCAGAACAAAGAACACTCCATCCCTATAGTTAGTGAGGACCAAAAACCATCACCAAACCTTATTCTAGACATGCATTGTTTTCGCACTCTTTTATGTTTTCAGTTTCTCTGCATTTACTCATGTATTTTTGGCTATGGAAGTAATTTTGGGCAAAAAGAATTTTTAGGAGTTTGGAAGAAAACCCAACCTTCTAGAGCTGGCCATATCTTCCACATCTAGCCATGGCCACACATTTTGTATTACAAAGCTTTTCCAGATTCTCAAACAATATTTTAATCCAAAAAAGCATGCTCTTCAATAATCTTCCTCTTGGCCCAGCCTGAAACTCTCTTTCAGCAATGTTGAAAGATGTGTTGCAGATTTGTAATCAATAGCAAATTCTACAATATATCCTTCTATAATGCAAAAATACCAAAAATCAATAGCACAGGTCCATTTATTATCTGAGTTTTTCAAAATTTCTACATTTTCCTAACTCCACTCTACAAGTTCTTCAGCTCGCCATACAACATTAAGTTCAGTCTGTCTTTTACACTCATGCAATAAACAAGGAAACTCAACAAAGAACATCTTCTTTTTATATAAATAAGTGTAGCTATCTTTCCACCATTCAGGGTCTGCATGCAAGTTCTGAGCCTCTTTTTGATCAAACTCCACTTCTCTTTCGGTCATCCATTCTTAAATCTCCATTCTTGAAGGCTTCCATGACATGCCCGCATTCCTTTCTGAAAGAAACCATTCTATCCCAACAATGAAAGCAATTGTTGGCACCAAATATCGAACCCAAGGTTCAGTGCACAGGCCAACAATAAGGCCCACTAGCATGCCATCAACATTATCAAAACCCTAAAAGGGTGAGGTCTCACCCAAGACACTAGTGATCATAATAGGAACATATTCAAATAATAGAGAAATCAAGAATGCATATTAAACATCCATTTAATCACTACAAATCATTCATCATTCATAAAGGCATCAACTAGAACACAAAAGAAATTTGAAGGGAGAACCAACACATCATCCATTCCATTTCTTTCCTCAAAAGGGTATTACACCCACAGTTATTACAATTCTTATTTCTTTGCCTACAACAGGACTAATAAACCCAACAACAACATCTATATCCTACAACCAACCCCAATTCCTCCCTTTCTACCCCTATATATACAATTTTACATCAGTTGCAGGATGGTATATTCGTAACAAAATCCATTTCTTGAAGGGCATGTGTGGCACTCTGCACACAGTGAACAACAGTCTCTACAGTTTCCTATGTTTCTTCTACTGCGTGTAGGAAACTTGTAGGACTGCAAAATAGGGTGCCAACAATATGTGAAATTCCTAACTATATATTGTCAATGTCACAAGAAACTCCTATGCCCACAGCCACCCCTACACCCCTATTCCCAATCCCCCAGCCACTATTTCAGTACCCAGAATGTTATGGCCTTTAGGTACCGAAACAATGCCAAAACATACTGGAAATGCAGTGGAAATTTTTCTGAAACCGCACAATTTTAGCTAACCTTGTTGAAAACAAACAATAGTTGTGATTCTCTTCACTTTGTCAAATCGTTGATGGAGACCTATTATGTTGGCAGATGATAAGAATATAGTAGATTTTTTGAAAACTTATTTTCTTGTGTTCAAAAGTTTCTTGATCTGTTTAATTTCATGTCTTTTGAATCTGCTGATTTGCTTTGATGTTATTCGTAATTATAGTGACTTTCTCTTTCTCAACTGCATTGATGGTCTTACACAGCGTTTAGCAGGTTTGGTTTTTATCAATCCTTGGATTTAAATCTGTGCCACGATTGAGATGATTTCAAGATGTACAGGAAAGCTCATCTAAAAATAGGTTGAACAGTGATCTGGTTGAATGTGAGGATCTTGATCTGGCTTAAGGTGAGGATCTTAATTCCTTCAATTATTTTGCTGTTTAGAACAAAATGCTTCATTTAACAATAAAATTGAGCAAAATATGCAGATACAGGGCACGCAATAGAAAAATGGGCTGTATCTGACATTTACCACAAGTTAGTAACTTTTGAGACCTATAGGCATATGCATATACTGGGCATGCTATAGAAAAATGGGCTCTATCTGACATCCACCACAAGTTAGCAACTTTTGGAACCTATAGGCATATGCACATATTATGGGCATGCTGTAGAAAAATGGGTTGTGTCTGAGACATCCGCCATAAGTTAATAACTTTTGGAACCTATAGGCCTAGGTAGCTTATTACGGTTACAAATGTCTTGGAGGATTACAAAACAAATACATCATAAATTTAATGAAGTCTAAGTCTAGCTGGCCCTTCCAGTCCATCCATAAAGAAACACAATAGCAGTAGGTATCATGCCATTATCGAGTGGTGGGTCATTTCTATTCTTGAGGGGTGATCAATATCCGTTCAATGCATGCTCTAGATCAGGGATTATGGGCTCCCTACCCATCATTGCCTTGGTTGAGCTTGGGAGGCTCTTCAGTCTTTGAGATTGCTAGAGACTAGAGTGAGCTGTTGGAAGTTGTTTCTGGTTAGGAGGCAGTAGGCACAATATGTTTTGGTAGACAGAAGCCCATCAATTAATATAATAATGTCCATAGTTCCCCATGAATCATTATTGGATTAATGTTAAGATAGCTACATGTGAAGGAGCCAAACAGCACTGGCACATACCCTTTGCAATATACACAAGGACATCTAGCATGCTCACGTTGGGTCCAACATGAAGAGTATAATAACCGTTCCTGAAAATGGCATTCTTTCTTGGTTAAGATCTATATAGCCAGTCCAGGCCTATATTGAAAATTTATGTTTATTCGACTGTCTACCTCCTAAAAGACTGCTTGGCAGTGTTTTTTCCTTGAGAAAGAAATGACTGATTATGTTACACATATGCCTGTCTGCCTATGGACACTCTATTCTCCCCCCAAATGGCCTTTAACCACTCTGAGATCTAGATTCAAAATTTTGAACAGGTACTACCTCTCGAGTTTCTTTCTGGTTTAGTTCAAGTTTTAAAGCATAAAGTAGTGTTATTCTACTCTGAAACTGTAGAGAAGTCATTGTGATTTGAGTTTTAAATCCTAATTAGAGAAATTTGTTTTCTTTTGTTGAGGATGGGTGATTTCCTTCCTTACCATTCCAATAAAATACTGTCAAAGAATCGCAACCCAGTCTAAATCCCAGCTCACAGAGCATCTTTGCTAAAAGGTAAAGGCATATGGGATCCACAAATATATCTATCGGTATAAAGTTTTCCATGAGGACCCATTCTAGGGTTTTGTTGAAGATCTGTGTGGAATGTGTCCTCAAGTAATCTATTGATACATATGTGAAAACTGGTTTTGTTTCTGCCATAGCAAACCTCAAGACCTGGGGTATACATCCTTGCTACAGATATAAGAAGGTATGCGTAGGGATCTGTCAATGAGAATGGGCAGATTCACTACAGTGGACGAGAGCTGTTGTTAATCACCTAGCATTCGAATAGAGGAGAGAGAGGGTTCGTGCATGGGGTAACTCTCAGTCCTGGTACCAATGTTTCCATACTTTCCATCTCTACTGCTGATAACCCGACACTATCACAAACATGATCATCCATCCTGAACATGGTCAGATTCTTTGAGCGCTGTGGCCTGTAATTCCAAATAAGATAGAGGATTCAAAATAATCCTAAAAATCACACCTCCAGGTTGAGATAATTAAATCAGTCAACATTTTTGTTGACTAATAATTATCTCGGCTTACTCTGCTGTGTTTGCAGGCATGATACATTTGATCAGTAGACTGCACTTTGTAAAGAATTTCAGGAAACAAAAGGGTAAAAGATTAAGTCTTAAGACAATGTTGAATTGAATAAAGAGATTGAGCATAAAGAAGCTACTATCATACAACTTTCTGCACTGCCTCATTGTTCACCCGAGGGGAGGACATCCTTGAAGCTATGGCTGCTCCATTTGAAGCAAAGGTGGTCTGTGGAGAACAATGAATGCAAATACCGATGCTAAAAATGTTAGCAATTTAGAATACAAAAGATGTTGCTATTTCCACTTTAAATTGCAATATATATAACCAATATGTACCAAGGACTTTACCTCATCCTTTTGACCAGCCAATGATTTGGCTAGAGCAACTGTTTCATTGATCTTTTGTGCAGCAAATGCAAGCCACGACTTAAGTTCGTCATCAAGATTTGTTTCATTAATTAAATCAACTGCCGTATGAATGAGGGAGTAGGAAGTAGAGACAACTAGCTTGTCTGCAAGAATATCAGTAATCATCATCTGTGAAATTTGAAAATTTGAGATATTAAGGCATACTGTTAGTTTCAGAGTATAGCCGTACCACATAATGTGAATGGCATGTGGCTACATACCCTTTGTAACTATTTTCTCAATATCTTCCAAAATGCTCAATGATGCAGACAAATCATTTGCCCAGATGTTTCGTCCATCAACCAATCCAGCAAAGAGGTATTTGTCATCAGGGAAGCCAACCTCCTTGGTTAGGTTTAGGCTATTTATTCCACGGACAAGATCAAAACCGATACCAAAGATAATCTTCTGTCCAATCAACATTCTGAAAGGAACAAGACACAGTACCAAATTTAAATATCTAAATCCAGAAACCAGCTATTCCACAAACCAATATTCAAAGGATAAGCATGCTAATATGAAACAAGGAAGAGCAAATGCCATAGCTGCATCCTACTTATAGGTCTCAACTGGTACATCAGAAAAATAAGTTTCCACAACCAGTTTGGTATCATCAAGGTCCTCTTCAAGGTAAGAGTAAGCCTTGGAAAAGGCCCCCAATTCATGTTCCTGAAGGTCCATTACAAGGAAGGGCTCATCCAACTGCACCTAGGCTGCCCCAGCTGCCTTCAGCTCTGACATCACTTTCCTTAATCATATCGACAATAAAGACAACCTTATCAATGCCAATATAAACAAAATTTACCTTTCCATTCACAAATTTAATTGTCTTAATTAACTTCTAAAAACATATGATCATCTCTGAACCTTCCACAAGAAATTTTTACTTGTATACAGGAAGAATTTCATCAATCAATGAAAGGAGATCAAATGTTCTTGCTACATATTTTGCTGGCTTTTACAGTAGCAAGTATGATACAGGTCCAATGACAACTGGGATAGTCTCAATGCCAACCTATAGCAAAGAAAGGCATGCCTTACAGCTGTCATAAAGAAAAACTCTCATTAAAAAAAGTGGCTGTAGTCTAAATGTTTACTTTGGCCTAAGAATGAAAAGAGTCAAAAGCCATTAACGTCGTAAGAAAACAACAAAGGTTGCAGTTTTGGAGGATTGGTTCCAACTTGGAGGTAGCAATGGGGTGACTTTCACAGAGTGATTACCTCCAACCCCATGGTTTCCCAAGCTACAATGGCTATTGTCTTAGAGGAGAGGATACCTTTTCTTCGACAAAATCATAATAATTTTCAATTTAGCTGTGGATTGACTTGCATTCTAATATCCTTTTAAGGAAGAAATAGAGACAGTAGGAGGCAATGGTTTTGTTCCTCTTTAGCCTCCTTGTACTCATCCACAACCTTGTGGGATGAGTAGGAAAACTTAACATCTGGCCCCAACTCCGGAACAATGTAGTGGCTGGAAAAGCCAAACAGATCACATTAGAATGCCAAAAAGATAAAATCCATCTACAAGACATCGGTAAAAGCAAGTAACATAGATTCACTATGACTGCAGTACTAAACATACTAGTTGGTATCAAACCACTTGGTCATCTCCATAGCAGGTTGCTTACCATCTGCTTCTTTTATTAGTCAAGGAGCTGTGCATCAGGAGGCCTGGAAGGAAAAAGAAGGATCCACCAATCATTAATGTGGTAGGTCAGCTTGCCGATCTCATGTTAGGGAAGGCATTCACTCCTAAATATGCTGACCCAGGTAGCGCTGTCATAGATTTTACATATCCATGTGTCTAATCCCAAATGCCTTAATAGACTTACGTGCAGCAATCAATGTGATTACTAGGGACACAATGTTGAGATTTAATCTAATAGATTTATTGAGACAAACACCTACAGTCCTTCAACTAGCATACAAGTCCACTGTCAGCCCCGAAGGAGTGTTATAAGATATTACTATATAAATACATTCGTGGGAATATGTCCAACAGACTTTATAGTGCTGCAACCCAAAGCCAAACTCAGTGGGTATCCCCTAATATTTGGCAAACCATGGTTACCTACAGCTGATGCCTATATAGGGTGTAGGATAGGAAACATGACCATTACTCATGGTCAATCACAAAAGAATCTCACTCTCTACCCCCCCTGCTAGACATTTTATTTAAAAATAATAACCATTATGGATAGGACAAGGGAGGAGGATGAAGTCTTTGGAAATACTATCCATCCTGTTCTCACTATTGAAACTACTTTAGCATTGAAAGAAATGGATGAGGACACATTCCTTTAAAACTACATGCAAAATCTGTATTCCAGCTCTGTACTTATTCAGGAATACAGTGACAATGAAGATGATGAACAACCAGTAAGCCAAGAAACAACAAATAATACCTCCTGGCAAGATTTACTCACTGTTGAAATAGAACAACCATTAGTTAAAACAATAGAGATCCTCCCTGACAAGACTCTGAAAATCAGCAGCAAATTAAATTATATTAACCCTCGTCCAAGAAAAAGAATTGTTGGACATTCTCAGACTTCACAGCTTTGCCTTTGTCTGGGCATACAACACAACATGGAAGAAAACCATAGGATTTACACCTTATGAGTTGGTTTATGTAAAGGTAGTTATGCTCCCGAATTTTAAATAAAAACACTCAGAACAACCCTGGAGTTAGGGCTTTACATCTCTGAAGCACAAAGAAAAAGATTAGATCATCTCAATGCCCTAGATGAGTTAAGGCAGGAGGATTTATTTAATACAGAAGTTGTTCAGCAGTAGAGAATCAAATGGCATTATAAATTAATAATAAATAATAAATTAAAGGAAGGAGATTGGGCCTTAGAAGCTAGGGCTATAGAAGCCCTAAGGTACAGGGAAGAATAGCTTAGCAGCAATTTATGAGTGAGGGATGAAGGCACTAAGCCCGAAAATATACTGAGATACCATGCCAGGATGATTGCAGATCCAGAATTAGTTCCAGTCCTTAGAGAGATACAACATGAGGATATAATGCACTATTAGAATACCATGAGGAATTCTGGGGATAGGGTGATACAATTCTGCTAAAGCAGGTGGAAAGAGTTATCTTCTGCCCTCAAAAGAGCAGAAACTCATTCCCCACAGGGCTTGAAAGCTGCCATGTACAAGTCACATTTGTATGTGGATACCCTTAAGAGGATGAACCTGCATTGGATTGGGCTCAGATTCATATTTCCGTTGCTCTTACACCCTACTCCATCATGGAGATCTTCAGGTGAGATTGACCAAGAAGCAGAAAGGAGAAGGTGGGGAAAAATAGAGAGGAATGCAGGGTATATTCATTCAGATGGAATTACACACATAAATGGTATATGTCTTTAGAGACATATGCAGGGAGCAACAGCCCGGATGGGTGATCATAGCATTTTTTAAGCTCCTTTTTGTATGTTGCACAGGGGTGTGCAACCCTCCAGTTGGGGGGTGTATTATGGGCCCTCAAATTAACCTCCATGACCATCCTTTTTGCTATACATATAACTATTGTATTTGCCTTATTTACTTAAGACCTTCCTAAATACTCTTGCTTAAAGTCCAAACTAGAAAATGTTTATACATTTTATTTCAAGTGAATATGATTGGCTTATTTCCTAAAGTTATGGTTAACATCTGATGTCTTGAGTATTGCTAGTTGATTATGTGGTTTGAATGATAATGTACTAATGATGTCTAGTAAGAAAAGGTTCATTGCTGCATTAGCTAAGGGTGTTGGAGTCCATCCCATGACCATGCATAAAAAAGGAGGTCTGTTCCTCCTTCACCTTCCCCTTTGAACTCCAAACATTCCAATCAAGGGTACAAGAAGGGAGGAATTCTAGGGATCTTGTCTTCTTCAGTTATGAAGAAGAGTACATGAGCTTCTAGCACTAAGGAACAACATTCATATCCTGGAGCAGCTCGATTCCTTCAAATCTACCCACCGTTTAAAATAAAATAAGTTAATAAGTATAATAATAAACCTCCAATGCTCAGCTGCGCTTGGATAAGGGGAATAAGGTAGACATCTTCCAAACAAGCAGGGATCTGATCGATTAAAGTAGTTATATATTTCTAGTACTAGCCCCAGTATTTATATGGGCTAGCATAGTAGAGTTAGGCTCCCTGAATGTTCATTTCAAATTTGTATTTCCCTATAGTGATATAGTCGGAGTTTCGTTGGGAGCAGAGTTAGCATCATTCTACTGTATGAATTTATGAGTATTTAAGAAATAAAGATATGATCATAGTTTTATTTTGATAGTGTTTTTTTATAGGGTTCTACACTCTCTTGGGTAAGGGTCCACTCAAGGAGAGACTACAGAACCCTCCCTCTGCTATTTCAGTTCTGTTCATGAGTTAACTGTGTTTTTTTAGATAGCTTATTTTTTTCTTGGTAATATAATCTTATCAGCATTTCCATTCCACTAGCATTTCCAGCTTGATGCGTTCATGGTTGTTTTTCTTATTTTAATTATAGTGATCAGAGCTAGAGGGTATAAACTATTATAAATTTAATGAGCATCATAGGCACTACTGTGTTTACTTGCATATGCTAATGTATGAAGATTACTTGATGATCTCATATTTATTTTCATTCTACTGGCTTTTTATTCATAAGATATGGTGTCACTTCCATCAGGCTCCCAACAAATCCTGTGCAGAGCTCTTACCATCCCAAAATGCCTCCAGTGCAAATTTGAGTTCTCTCTTGGGACCAATTCTGGGATAACCGACAACATGGGAAGCCATTCTTCAAAGACTCTTTATCCTTCTGCTGGTGCATGGAAAAGATATCAGAGTAAGCAATTGGTGGTTAACTTTGGCACACAAAGTAATTTGTAAAATGTTCCAGCCCTTTTTTCTATATCACGATATAGGAAAGCATTTTATTAAATACCACTTCACTAAATAAAAGCTAAAGTACAGATCAGACATATCATTTTTGTAGTGTTCTATTCCCATCTTACAAGCAATATCCCATGTTGTACTTGACTTTATATGAAGGAACAATCAATGATGAAAATTGCAAGGAACAATGAGGAAAAAATGCATTAAGTACGAAGATTTTGTGCTAACAATCAGGCATAGTTACAAGCTTATAGAAGAATTATCAGTTACTTGCACAATGCATGATCATGATTATGAATTCAAAAGAAACTGAAAGTGAGCCTACAATAGAATCTCTATCATATTTCACTTTTCATAAGATCTATAGCAATTGGGTTTAATCTGGTGGTCCAGTTCAAATTGTTCTATTGGATTTAGCTGAATGTGGATTCTATCTAGGAATTCAGTGCATGAAATTTCAGTGGGTCTAGAACAGAGAGTGATTTCAGAGCTTTCCCCAGCTGGCAGTCAGGAATACACTCTTGTGAAATTGCATCACAATTGCCTAGATCTCAAGACAATGATGGCATCTTCTGCAAATTGCATACATTCAATTCCAATAAATAATACCAAATTCCAACCACAACATATTTCTTAAACCTTGGCGACGGCTGCAAATTTTTTTTTTTTTTTTAAATTTCACCCACCGTCGATATAGTGATGGGAGTCCGTGGATATAGCGACGGGAGTCCGTGGATATAGTGACGGGAATCCGTGGATATAGCGACGACATTCCGTGGATATAGCGATAGCAGTCCGAAGATATAGCGACGGAAGTGCGTGGCTATAGAGACGGCTTGGATCTCCATTTTTTAAAAACCTTTATACAGAGCGTGGCTATAGCGACGGAAAGGGTCGTCGCTCTTGCGACGCAAATTAGGGGTCGTCGCTATTGCGATGAAATAGTTTCCACGGAACAAAAAACACTTAGACGTGGCAATATCCACGCTTTTCCGTGGATATTGCCACGTTTTTCCGTGGCAAAATTGATCACATGTACTAGTGATCTGTCGACAGCTGATTGGTAGCTTGTTGTACTTGACACATTATAGGACTGATATTTGTTATACCATGAATGCTGTATCAAGATAAATGTAGTAGCCTGATGATATTCATTGGAAGGAAGCTAAGAGGATCCTCCAGTATATTCAGGGAACCAGGACCTACGACATTCACTATGCTCCATACTCTGAGCTAGAGCTGGTTGGATACACAGATTCTTATTGGGTGGGTGATTCTATTGATATGAATTCTACTTCTAGATATGTATTCATGTTTGGTGGTGGCCCCATTTTTTGTTTGAGAAAAAATCAGGCTGCCATAGCACTATCATCAGCAGCGGCCGAGTATTGAGGAGCGGTGAATGCTTGCATCCAAGCAGTTTGGTTGCAAGGCATTATTTCAGAGTTTGATCTTGGTAGTACTTTGTCTACTATCCTCTTTTGTGAAAATCAAAGTGCTATTAAGATATCCATGGATCCAGTTACCAGGCAGAGGACCAAGCATGTAGAGATCCACATGCACTATATCAAGGATCTAGTGCATGATAGGACCGTCATTCTGCAATACTTCCTAACTGATGAGCAGATCGTAGACATCTTCACCAAGATATTTTCAGGAAATAAGTTCACTTACCTCTATTCACTATTGGGGGTGAGTTCATCAGGATGATTCAGACTACTTTCAGTATTCAGCTTGAGGGGGGGGGGGTTTCCCACTGGGTTTTCCATCTTCTGCTCACTTAGTTTGTTTTGAGCATTGTTTTAGTTTCAGCATTGTACAAGGTGACCTACGGCCTTACTTTCTAGGGCCCTAGCATTTTTATGCATATATGTTTTCTAAATCTTCCTGAGTATAGCTTAAGGGGGGGTGTTGGATACATTTACCAACATACACACTCTTTTTGGTCAAATTGGCCTAGTCACACCACTATCGTAAGTATAATTGACATTAATTGACATCATTGGAGCATTAATTAACATCATCCAGTCACACCCATTCCTACCTTCAGTCAAGGAGGATAACTTAGCCTTCTCCTACATTCGGGGAGGCTAATTGGAGCACTCTGGGGGTGATCTGAATGATATTAATGCACCTAATTGCTAAATTTTGGTTACAATCAGCTAAACAAGTTAGTTAAGGTGCCTCCTCTCAATAAATATATTATTTAATTAACTGGAGTCAACATGGGTGCCTCCACCAACTTTTGATGTGCAGTTCAACTTCAGTTAACCTCATCAGGGTTCATTGGAGTTAGTGTAGCGCTACCTCTTGATGGTTGGTGAGCTATGACATGTGTCTGATCTCTTTCAGTTGAGACTCAATCATTTATTGCACTTTGACTTCAGTTACAGTTAGTTGAGTCAATTAGGGTTTTGGTCAGTGGTTAACTGAGTGTGAACCATGTACAGTCAGTTAAGCTAGACTCACTCATTTAATTCGAATGGCCTCCTAAGGAATTCGAATTGTCTCTTCATTCATGCTTGTAGCATGACATTGTAATTGTAATCATTCATTCTTTGTGTGAATAAAGAGCGGCTACTATTCCTGTAGACCGATTACACCATTTCATGAGTTATTTGTTGATTAATCTTTGACGAGACTGATGTTTAGTCCCTAGATCAATGTGCAAGATTAATATATAGACTGTACCTAATCCTAATACTGCTTCTTCTCCTGTTTTTCTACCAAATTGAATGTGGCCCAGTCCTCAGAATCTTCAGGAACAAATAAGAAAGGAAGAAAAAAATCCAATATATATGTGAATCAAGAATAAGGTAATAAAACATAAAATAAAAATTTAGCATCTAGAAACAAGAAAAAGGTAACATTTCCCTACCTTATATGTGGAGGTGACCATTTCACCAAGGAATGTACTCTATGCGAGGAGTTTAGCAAATTTATGAAAAATACTTCGCCCCCAACAATTTTTATTGATGCTTTCACTACCCAAAAACAATTGATTGACCATCAATCATTGCATGGGTCTTCCTCATCCTCCATCGAAGAGATCAAAATGATGTGTATTGAATTGGTAAATATTGCGACTAGATCCCATAAATATGACCACCCTCCGGAGAAGAAAAATGATAACACTCCAATTGATGAAACTTCATCCTCTCACCTTCACATTGAAAAACTTGTGCTTGATGTAGTCCTATGGCCACCCAAGAGTACAATTCAGAAACAATATTTAATCCTAGTTCACATGATGCCCAATACTACAATGCAATGGAAGATCTTGATTAGGAACTGTCTGCTATGTCTACCCTTGAAGTACTCCAAACCTGTCCTACATAAAGGAAGAATCTGGTGTCGGTTCTTGAAGCTATGGATCCCGAGAATATGTTATAACCTTTAAACTGGATGACTTTAAGTAGAGGCTCTCCCATAAACTATATTTTCAATTATCTACAAAATTTATTGGGAAGTAAGTCCATCATACTGTTTTGGACGAAGGTGACTTGACCTCAATCATGTCTCTATCCTGTTGGAGAGCTATAGGCTCCCCAGAAATAAGCCATTCACCTATGACATTGAAATCATTTGATGGTCATGGTTTTCAACCCTATGAATTAATGTCCTCTCTGTTGATTGAATTGAGGTGAAATCAATGTCCATCCATGATGAGGTTGTTGATGCTCCAATAGATTACAATCTGCTCCTAGGTAGGAATTGGTTCTGCATGATGCAAGAGGTGGCATCATCTGTATTTCATGTGGTCCAATTCCAATTCCAAGGGAAGATTGTTACTGTTGATAAGTTAGAGTTTTGTTCTCCAGAATCGAGTTCTAATTCTGCGAACAATGTTCCACTCCTAGCCTCTTTGGCTCCATAGTATCATAACATAGGAGTAGGCATTCTTAAAGATCCCTCTCTTGTTGGAAGTATTTATATTGAAAAATACTCCTCCTCTTTCACATATCATGTCTGTGAAGATGATCTCCTCTATGATTCATGACACCTCGACTAAAGAGAAACTAGTTGCTAATTCGACACATTTGAGTCATTCTGAAGAGATTTACCAAGCTATCCAATCCGTCGTTGATGACCCCACCATTAATTATCACCTTATGGTGGAGTCAGACCCTTACTATCTACCATATTTGTTAGATTCCCCCTCCATATCTATATTATCTTTTACAACCTATTCCAACAAATGAATCCATTAGGAAAGTCATGTATTTAGATGAGATGCATTGGGAAGATCACCATCATCGATCTTCTTTCCTTCCCAAATACCAAATGGTACAAGATCATTTTGAATCATTGGTTTCATCTAATATTGTAACTACTTCTCAGCCACCAATACTCATTCACAATGTTGAGCCTGAATTTAATCTGAGTAATATTACTAAAACCATTCCAATCGACATATCAGTGAAACATGGAGTTGTTGAGCACATTAATTTGGGCCAAAACTATTCTTCTTCGGAAATTGAATCTTATATGGCCCTTTTAGGGAATTTGGGGATGTTTTAACCTGGACATATGAAGAAGTTCCAAGGATAGATCCTTCGATCATCATTCATGAGATCGGGACACACCCGATTCTAAGTTGATCCGTTAGAAACTACACCATGTACAATCATATAAAGCAACAACCATTAAGGAATAAGTTGAAAAAATGCTTAGGGCTAGGTTCATTTACCCTGCCCTGTTGATGGAATGGGTTTCTAATATTGTTACTGTGACCAAAAAGAAGGGTACAATTAGGTTTTGTATCAGTTTTATAGATATTAATAGGGCTTGTACAAAGGACAACTTCCCTACCCATTACATTGATAAAATCATCGTTAACTTTGTTGGAAGTGTCTATTTTCATTCATGGATGGTTTTATTAGCTATAATCAATAGAGATAGTCCCTTTCGATCATCATAAGACAAATTTCATCTTCTCATGAGGGACCTTTTGATACATAAAGTTGCGTTTTGGCCTAAAAAAATGTTGGTGATACATGCCAAGGCACCATGTCTTATTCTTTCCATGACATTAAACATATCTTGGAACCGTATCTCAATGATCTACTTGCTCATTTGCAACATCGAGAATTACATGTTGACAATCTGAGAGCCATTTTTCTTAGATGCCACCATTACAACATTCGGTTGAACCCCCACAAATGTGTTTTTTGTGTTGATACGAGAATATTTCTTGGATTTATTATTTCCAAGGATGGAGTCCATATAGATCCATTGAATATTGAAGCCATTTTGTCCCTACCCCTGCCTACCAATATTACTGAACTTCAATGTTTGTAAGAGAAGGAAACATTTTTCCATCATTTTGTCTACAACTACACCAAGAAGACACATGGTTTCATGCATTTGTTAAAAAATGACACACCCTTTGTTTGGGATGACCTTGCACAACGTGCATTTGACACTCTCAAACACACTATATGCACCTATGTTGCAATGCAATTATACTAGGGATTATTCCTTGTATGTGGTTTCATATTTAACTACTATCGACATGGTACTAGTTCAAACAAATTAACAAGACTAGGAACATGCGATTTCTTACATGAGTAAGAGTCTTCTCGGCTTTGAAACACGTTATTCACGTGTTGAGAAATGAGCTCTGGACATAGTCATCGCTGTCCATAATTTTTGTGACTACTTCATCCTCCACACAACAATGGTGTACAAATATTCTAACCCGAGGTATTACATCTTGACTCGTTAAGTGCTTGGGGGAAAATACTCTTGCTAGATTTTCAGTCTCCAAGAATTTGAGTTAAAATTTGAAAAATCTAGTTCAAAGAAGTCTCTTGTATTCATGGAACTTAAGTGTGACCTTCCTCGTATTATTGAGGATATGCATCCTTTTGATTCATTTCTCGGTGAATCTTTGTTCTTCATTAGTATATCTGATCCTTGGTATGGATATTTGATTCTATATCAACAGACTCAGTTATTTCAATAGAATGCAATCCAATATGAACGCCGTCGTATTCTTCATCATGCCAAGTACTATCTTATCATCAATGATACATGTACCATCGTGGCATTGATGTGAGTTTGTGGTGTTGCTTAACTCATGACGAGGATGAATTAGTGTTGAATGACTGTCACTTTGGAGCTTGAGGAGGTCATCTTTCTTGGATGGATACTGCCGAGAAAAGATATGCGCTCGGTAATTTTGGCCCTCAATATTCAAATATTGTATGGAAGTCATGAAAACATTCCCACTTACTAGTTTTTCCAATAAAAAAATTGCACCCACCTAGCTCCGTTACATCCCATCATTGACGTCGGTCCTTTTGTAAAATGAGCCATCGATTTCATGCACTGTAATATGTTAAAGAAATGTAACTGTGGAAGATATTCTATTTTGTATTATTATTGTTATTACCCCTTCTGGAGATGTTGTTCCTCTAATTAGGGATTTCATTGATGTATTTGGTCATGCAAAGTATTTGAGGCAAAACCTTCGTTGTAATTTAGGTCAGTAGTTCCCACAAAAGTATTATTAAAATGTATTTTTGAGTCTTCCATGGAAAGTAGGCCCTTGTAGCAAGGAGAATTCATCCTAGTTGGGTTATTAGGCCTCCCTGTTGATCAATATAAATATGAGAGGAGCCTCCATCATTTGGACAAGTGGATAAATCAGTAGTTGTACTAGAGAGAGAAAGAGTAGTCCATTTGGGGGAGAGGAGGTAGTATACTATTATTCTTGGGGTATTATACGTCTTATTCTTTGGATCTTAAATTTTACTTATTTGAAGTCTATATCGAGGAATTTTTGCTGGGTTTTCATCCCCATGATGGTTTCCCAAGATAAATCTGTGTGTTCTTTTGTGTGGTTGTGCTTGTCTTTCTTTCAGTGATCCTTTTGCATGTGGTTATGATGTTATAATGCTAAATTTTATTAGATCTTATAGAATGTTGAAAGGATAATGGAAACTTCTCCAGAGATTGTCCCAGAAATAGAGGCTCCTTCAAAAATAAGTCAAAAAATAAAAGACATCACACTCACACCACTGAAGATGATGAACCAACTAATTCAGGGAAGAAAAAGAAGATTCCTCAAGTGACGAGGAGCATGAATTCTACTTGTGAATACAAATACCATACTCTTATCTGTCTCAGCATTTGGATAAGAAGGAATGCAGTTAGTAACACTCAGAACTAGTACACAACTTCCTAGAATCAGACGAGGAATTAGAAGGCTCCAGTCATTCTTGCAAGGACATAAGGATCAAGAAGGAGCCCACCCAACAAACAAACAAAAAATAGGTTCCTAGAATCGGATGATGAAGTAGAATTCTCCAATTATTGTTGTCAAGAAGATTTCCACCCACCAAACAAATAAAGATAAGTATTTGAATTGACATTTCCTATATATATATATATAGTTGCGTAAATGACATTATTTAGTTGTCTACATATCTATGTTCAAGGAAATGTATTATACATGATAGGATGGTTGCATTAATGAACAATATACTACTAATATGTATATG
This sequence comes from Pseudotsuga menziesii, assembly GCA_001517045.1. Taxonomy (NCBI): domain Eukaryota; kingdom Viridiplantae; phylum Streptophyta; class Pinopsida; order Pinales; family Pinaceae; genus Pseudotsuga; species Pseudotsuga menziesii. The sequence continues at coordinate 1,227,102 of LPNX010112326.1, read as the reverse complement.
ATGGGAAGTGGCATATGGTAGAGATTAGTGCACAATCTCAATAATGTTATGGTAGAGATGGAAGGCATCTATAAACCTTTTGTGTTTATACGAGATATGGATGAACACTGTATTGGATAATATAGTTGCATGATTATATATTTATACATAAGAATGTGTCATTATGAAATGTTTCTAACCATGCTACTGATGTATTTGTCTTGTAGGAAAAATCATGTACAATCACGTATAAGAAAATAAGGAGGAGACTTGTTCCAAAGAACAAGTGACAGTATTTCAATTAGAAGATACACTCCAATAAATATACATGAAGATGAACCTAAAGCTACCAGGGTTAGAGACACCGTGGTGGAAGAAACATATTTAGAAGAATATAAGAATCATATGAGCTAAAGAGATCGGTAGATCCACCTCGAGAGATGAATATCACCTTAGGCATGATATATAATTCAAGATGAAGAAAAGTATGTAAAAATTTCCAATTGAATTAAGAGGCCTCAGATACACTCTATTTATGTGGGAAAATTGAGTGACATCATTGATGCAGACCATTCCAGTTATGAAGAAGTAGCCAAGGAGAAATGGAAGAAGGTATGATCAAAGAGTACGAGTTGATCATGGGAAATGATGTGGTTCTGAGACATGAAGGGAATTCCATATTGTCTTCCATGTTTATCTACAAGATCAATTATGCAGCAAATGGAAACATCAAGGGATACACAACAAGGTTTTTGTTTTCTCTTAGAAACAGGGATTAGACTATGGCATGACATACTCCATTGACCAGATACACTTCTCTAGTGAAGTAGAAGTGTATATCGAGAAGAGAACCACATATGCACAAAAGGATTTATAGGAACTCAAAAGGAACCCATGGATAAGCAAATGAGGTGCTTGAATATCACCTAGAGTGATGAATATCTTAACCTTTACTACAAGGTTGAAGACGGAATCCTATAGAAGATGACAAGCTCACAGATGGGTGCAAGAGGAAATTTTCAAAAAATTTCAAGATAGACAATATTGGTATCCAATGACCTGAGATGGATAGATAGAAGATCAGTAGAAGAGGAGGAAACCTGTCACTCTGGTATAGAATGTTTTGATACATAGATTAAAAATGCAGAGGGAGGATGATGGTCCAGAGGGATCGACTTCAAAAGATCTCTGTGTCAACATGGTACGACATGATGGACAACTTCCTGATAGACTAAGTATTTACCAAGCGTAAAGTGGGTTCCAACCTTTACCTTAAAGTTGAATGCGGAAGACTAGGATATGTCGATAACCTGACAAAATGAACTCATTGTAGATACAAAGAGGAAGTGTTGAATATAGAAAAAGCACTTCAGTATGTTTTGGATCAGGTATGATATCATGGCTTAGCAGAAAGAGGTTGAGTACATTAATGGTGCATTACAACATGTTCATCCTATAGAAAATCAATGTGGCTTCAAAAAAACTTTTGACATAATTGTTTATTGTGACAACCATAGTTGCATCAAACTAACACAAAACCTTGTGTTTCATAAAGTTCGGGATATGGTGCATAAAGGATCCTTTAAGCTCCAGTATGTTCCTACAAAGGAACAAGTTGTTGATGTGCTAACCAAGCCTCTGTCTCATGTAAAGTTTGGAAACTTTCAAGACAATCTTGGTGTAGTCTTAAAGGACCTCCTTAGAAAGAGGGAGTGATGATAAGAGAATGATATGGTAATGGTATTCCAAAACATAGAAGGCCAGTGGAGTTTACTAGTATGTTGGATGTAAAAGAAAAGAATGATGAGCCCTAGTGGTCTAATCACTGTATAGAGATATTGGTCGTATCTTCGTGGGTAGATCCAAATATGGTTGGTGACATCACTAAGGGTCGATCCCAATAGGATTGGTCTTATCACTAAGGGTATATCACAACATGGCTTGTGGCATCCTCACCAGGAAGCTCCCAGGAAGGTTGGTTGTATCTTCAAATAGGAATATCGCAACGAGATATGGCCGTGTGGATGATAGTACTCTCTTTTGGAGAGTGATCTTGCATTCACTTGTAGGATGGTGTTGCAGACAAGAAAGCTCTCATGTTGAGCATGGTCCTACCTCTTACCAACTTAGGATGGTCCTATAGACAATATTAATTTATTCTAGAGAACGATCCTGCATTCACTTGTCGGATTGTCTTGCAGACAAGAACACTCTCTCTTGTTGAGAGTTGTCCTAGCGCTTACTGATTGAAGATGGTCCTACAGACGATAGTACTCTCTTATGGAGAGTGATCCTACATTCACTTATAGGATGGTATTGTGGACAATAACACTCTCTTAAGAGTGGTACTAGCCCTGAAAGGCTAAGGGTAGTCTACGATTATAGTAATCTCATATGTTGAGTGGTCCTGCATTCAGTTGCAGATAAGATATGCATTTAGTTGTAGAAAATGATATCCTATCTGAGGATAGTCTTGTGGATTAAAAAACTCTCTTGTTGATAGTGATTGTATTACTGACAAGATGAGGATGGTCATATAGAAAATAGTACCCTCATATGTTGAGTGGTACTGCATTTAGCTAGGGATGAGATCTGCATTCAGTTGTAGATGATAATATCCTATTTGAGGATGGTCCTATGGACAAGAACACTCTCTTGATGAGAGTTGTCCTAGAACTAACTGGTTGAGGATGGTCTCATAGGAAATAGTACTCTCTTATGGAGAGTGGTCATGCATTCACTTGCGGACAAGTTCGTGCATGCAGTACCAGAGATGATGAGGTTCAGGATGACACTAGAGATGGTGTTGATGCTCGAAGAGATGATGCCATAGATGATGATGTTGGAGATGATGCCAACGATAATGGTGTTCGAGATGATGCCAGTGATGAAGATACTTAATATTATGATGCTCCAGATGATGCCAGAAAGGATGATGCTCGAGATGATTCTAGAGATGATGTCTGAGATGATGCCGATGCTCGAGAGAATACCAGATGATAGAGATGTCTATGATGATGATGTTCGATAGATGATGTCCGAGGGATGATGCTTGATATGATTCCAGAGATGATGTCTAAGATGATGTTGATGCTCGAGACAATACCTGATCATAGATATGTATGTGATGATGATGTTCCATGGATGATGATTATGTTGATGTAATTGCGAAAGCTTCCTATGACATGTAGTTTCACCAGTCAGTTGTACAGATGGATTGTTTTAGAATACTTGCCTTGTTAAGAGGGACTATTAAAGAAATGTAATTGTGAAAGTTATTCTATTTTGTATTATTATTTTTATTACCCCTTTTGAAGATGTTGTTCGTATGATTAGGGATTCCATTGATGTATTTGGTCATGTAAAGTATTGAGGTAAAACCTTCGTTGTAAGTCGGTTTAGCAGTACCCAAAAAATTATTATTAAAATGTATTTTTGAGTCTTCCAAGGAAAGTTGGCCCAGGAAGAAATGAGTGTTAGAGAAAAAATCCACCTTAGTACCATGATCATACACCTAGGATACATTTCATTTGATTTTATGTTATGTCACATGGTCCAAAACTTAGGCTGTGTTTATTAACCTTGGTCTATTAGGTGTTTTGGACTCATTTACTATAGTTGAGGTTCTCCACTTTCATCATTTAGACTACCAAGAACCCTCATTAATTATAGTTCAGTCTTGGTGTGCTCCCCATGCATTAAATAAGGGAATATGTTTGACCATGGGTGCTAGTGCATGTTTTTGGTGGTTTGTGGTTGTCATTGGGATATTATTGCTTCCTAAAGCCACTCCCACTCACCCATGTACTAACCCATGCCTATCCTACCATAATTTATGTCTCAGCATGCTCTATCCATGTTCCCACTAGAATTTGTGACCATTTGGGATGGTTTGGGAGCTCATTGGTCCACCTAGGGGGGTTTTGAGGTCAAATCCTAGCCTGACACTTGTATGCATCTAGATGGCCTCCAAAGGATAACAATTGCTCCCCAATTTAATATAAACCTTATCCATACATATTTACATGTTGGACAGTCATAATAATATCAGTTATTGACTACATTTTTGTATGGTAATTTAACTCTTTCTGTTATTCTTATGCAAAATTGTGTGTAATATCAAATTGTGAGAATCCCCTTGGCTCCTATATCATACCATGGATCAATTCTAACATATTATCAGAGATATGTGGAGTTGCAAATCAAAACCAGAGTGTTTGAGTTGTTGTTTAGGCCATTTTCGAGAAAAAATCGAGTGTTTTCATTGTAGGTTCAATTAGTAGTTCTTTCATTCAGTGCACAAGAAGAAATGGAGGAAACACATGTATTGCTGACCTTGTTTAACTATTTTTAATGGAATTCCAAAATGGTTATCCAACTGAGGTCTAAATTCCTGTTCAGATTCACGATGGTGACTAATACCCAACCCAGCTCTGTAGTGGAGAAATTGAAGTAGTTCAACAAATTGGATAAGGAATTTGGAATTATTCGTCTCAACATTTTGAGAGACCTACTCTTCCATGTAGACAATATGAAAACTCCCAATGAATTATTGCTCAATATTGAGGCATTGTTTGGGAAGGCTAATGATATGAGAGGCCACCGGCTCAAAAACGATTTGATCTCACTGAGCCCAACTCACTTTGAGACAATCCAAGACATCTTCACCAAGTTCAAATCATTGGTGCTTCAACTGAAAAAGTGCGGGATAGAAAATAAAGAAGAGAAAATCATCTTGTCAACACTTTTGAATATATGGCCAGAGTATTCAATGTTTATGTCAACATTCCACTGTAGCAAACTCACAACTTCAAAATTACAGGATTTCATCACTAGTAGACTTCATGGAGTCATTGACACAAGCATTAGAGGAAATTCCAAATAATAATGGGCCTTTTAACTCTAATTCAAATTCCATGTCATCATGTGTTAGATAATGAAATTGATTTAAATTTGAAATACCGTATAGGTCTTAAACACTTTTTTAATATAAATTTGGGGATAGGTATCATAAAAAAGTTACTTTTTTTTATTTGTTTTTTCGACATATCTCCCTGTGTTTTTACTGAAATTTTGACTGGGAGAGCTTGTTGGATGCGGAATTAAATTCCGCATCCAACAAGTACCCACTCGGAATAGTTTTGTCAGACCCCGCAACCCCAAAAATAATAAATACCTGAAAAAACGTGATGATTGGATGCAAAATTTAATTCTGCATCCAACGAGCTCTCTCGATCGAAATTTGAGTAAAAACATGGGGAGATAAGTCGAAAATACAAAAAAAAAGAGTAGTGTTTTTCTTTTCTTCCTCAAAAATTAATAAATATTATTTTATTATTTTAACTATTATTCTATTGATTTTTTTAGGAGGCCCATTTTGAGTTGAAATTTCCTCAAATGAGAAATAAAATCTGGTACAAATGTGCACCATCAAATCTAGTAAGGATCAATCCCTTGTTGTAAGAGTTTTGAATCCAGGGAAAGGAAAAAAGAAAGCCATATATTTGAAGCAACAAGAGAATAAGAAGCAAGAGAAACCCAAATATTTAGGTGGGGGCTGAATCCTGGCAAGGACAATGACAATAAGAAGCAAGAGAAGACCAAATGCACTTATTTCCACAAGCGGTGGAATCTAAAGAGTGCGTTCATGAAGAATACCATAGGCATGATGGCACAATTGTTGTAGAAGAACAACATCCCCCTGCCAAAACATGCAAGGAAGAAATATGGTGGTTCAATCTCATAAAACAAAGAGAGGTGCAATGATTTGGATAGTGGTTATTCAAGATCTTCATCCCTCATCATAGATTTAGGTTACTACAGACACATGGCCTCCATGCAAGATTTCTTCTTGGCCTTGCATCCTTATAGTGGTACATCCATTCTTATGGGATAATAAAAGACCTGTTCCCATACTTAGGATATAATTATTAATATTTATGGTTAATTTCCTAGGTTCTAGACTAGCTAGTTAGAATCCACTTGCAACACTTAGTAAAATATTGCCATGAATACATCCAGTAGCACATTTCATAGATTCTGGAAAAGATTCTACTAACTATACAGACTGCCCATTTTAGTAAGTGTGCCTTCCTGCGTTATCCAGACTTAGATTTTTTTTCAGGATCTTTAAGGTATAAAGGTGAAGGCTAGTCACATGGAAACTCCCATGTATTTTTCCCACATCATCCTCCATATTTTTCTCTCTTGAAAGCATGATATTATTTACTTTGCATCAATCCTTGGATAACAGAGCTTATTCAACTAATTTGTGACCTTCCTATAATGATTTGGGAAGTATTTTATGAAACTGGGGGGATTTTTTACTTTTAGTAATCCTAGCAATTGTGAGGATTCAACTTTCCTCCTTAGGTATTTGAATATTTGGTGTAACTATATATTTGGACAACCTAATAATTTATAAGGTTAGATGATGTACACGTATGCAATCCAAGTTAGTTTTATTCACCAATTTTAGTCTCCAATTTTAAGTGGATCTTTACATATATTCTATATTTTTTTGTGAGTTCAATTGTACTAAGACTCGCCTTAATTTCCATAGTTCTCTACTATTCCCGCGGGAGCTACACAAAATATGTTAGATGATATCAAGATAGGGTTGGAAAATGAATCCAAGAAACCAAAGTCTAACTGCAATGCATCACAGAATTAAAGGAGATCAACAAATCACCAACTTAGTTGGTGTGGTACTTCAACCAAATATTCAAAAATTTAATGGGTAAGGTGCGTTTGTGCATGTCTATTGTGCAACATAAGGATTCATTTATAGCTTCACAAATGCCACATATTCGAGTACCTTTAATGCATTTGAATATTGTGTCTCATTCTGAGGTTGAGGCATTAGAACTCGCAATGAAGTTAGAAACTTCACCCATCAGAGAAACTGGTGCTGGTATGGTACAGATTCAGTCAGAGTTATCCAATATTTACCTTCGAATTTGTGATATCAAGGAAGGAAAATAGATTCATTAAGAGATATGGTGTACAAAATGTAAGACAAAAGGATATCACAAGTATGAGTGTATGGATTTTCATGATTATACTGCAACTAGAGCATCGAACCCACTTTGTTAGTCAGGAATGCCATGGTGCAGAGTCTACCAAACCTAAGGACATCGACTATAATAATGCTTATATTTACAGAAAATAGTAAGTACTCCTGCAAGCATTTATTGAAAAATATTTCAACATGTGGGGCACGATGAAAACAACTACCAATCATATGAATTACTCCATGACTGAATAGTCGATACTTACCTTATGAAGGGCGATGAACAAATCCAAGCCCAAAGAGAGAATTCACAGTTTAATCATCCTAGGGATGGATTCCATGGAAGAGGATGTGGAATACTTGGTTGAGGGATAGTCTAATTAATATTTTATAACTATGGTAAACCAAGACACTATGTTAGAGATTGTTTGAATCCTACTTCAACATATTCTTATTGTAGAGCATAGGACCACACCATTGCAGATTGTCCACAACTTATTTCTAAATGGCAAGTAAAAAATAATAAGAATTAAAATTAGCTCCATAATGCAAACCAAAATGTCCAAAATATTATGACTAAGCCATGGGATAATCCATTGAATGTTATTGTCGTGAACAGAGGAGGATTTGCAACATGAGAAGCTAAAATGAGTCATTTGTAATGCCCCATTATTTCTTGAACTATCACTGCATGTTGTGTTTTCTTATTATAGTGGAACCTTGTCAGTTGATGACACTGTGGACATATGGATTTATTATTTTGCAGAAATTCTATATATGTGACATGATGATAATATTATGAATTATGACCCTATTTTGGTTACATGTCTAGCATGAAAAATGTAATAGATAATCGTACATGGATAGCGATTTAAGTTATGTTTAAGTAAGTGATTCTAATTCCAAATGCATGGTGCAAATGATTATATTATTGTTGTTAGTATTAATAGATCATGTATGTACATGTTGACGAATGCATGAAATTTTGTTATGAGACTATCCGACAGGCTTAAAAGAGCTAAGGGTTAACTAAGCCCTACCAAGTGGAAGTATCTCGCCGGTATGATTTGCAAAATATATGGTAAGAGAATGAATTTTTATTGTTCCATATGATTACAGTTATTACAATGATATGTGGGCTTGTGTGGGGTTTCAAGAAACTCAACTTCCCAAATTGGTTATTCGATGACAAATCCTGAGTACGACAGTCACAACGCATTACCCAACATTAATACATGAAACCCAAATTTATGGGAGGGTTGTGGTGCAACACGCTCCCTAAGGTGTGTGATGATGACTAGTGGGTTCCTGTTGGGGAATCTTGGTTGATGGAGTCGACACTTCCACTTATGGGTTCTAACAGGAATTAGGTCATGTAGTTGACGCTCCCTCGTAGTCCAACAAAGGAAGGATAGGATGTGTAATTTAGTTGTGAAATAGATAAAAGGAAGTAGGTAGATAGGAATGTCGTGGAAGCTTTAGAGGGAAAAAATAATTTAGTGTGTGTATTGAAACAATTACTTGATTCTTATGTTGCAACTCAGTATATTATGTTTGTGTCATAGATTATGGTGATCTCAGCTAGTGTCTATACATTTCATATTCATATTTAATTATGCATGGACAACTAGTAACTTATGTGATTATGTGTGATGCGTGTTTTAATACTATTACTGTACCTACGTGGTGTATGTAGGCATTAGCTATGCCTACATAGATTGTCTACATATGTTGTATGAATTGTCTAATGCACTATCAAAATAAGTTGGATGCATAAGGTTGTGGATGGTTATATTATAAATACTATTACCTATCTTAGTTATTAAATGATACTGTTATGTCAAATTTAACTATTAATTAATTATGATTATGGTTAGTTATTAATTATGGTAGATAATGTTAATGATGATTAATAATGATAACAAGAAATTGTGGTTAGCTTAATTGTCGAATGAAGTGCTTGATCACTAAATGGTTAATAAGTGTTGATGATCTTAATTGATTCAAGATCTTGGTTTATCAATAATAATGGTGAATAACATTAATTACATTATTATTAATTGATCTATTAATTTAAACTATGTATTAATAATGTTAATTATTGTTAATGAGGTTATAATTAACTATATAACAAATGTTAAAAAACTGTTACTAATGTTGATTAGTGTTGATGAAATTACTATTAGCTTGATTAATGCATATTAATTAAGTCTAAATTATAACTAATATTGATTGTTGAATATGACGTTGGTTAAATAAATTATAATTTGTACATGGAATAGAGAGTTAGTTCACTAATAAATAATTATTAATTAAATATTAAATTACAATTATATATTTGATTGTTCCTAAATATGATTAATTGATATTAATGAATACCATTTATGTCTGACTTGTTGGTGAAGTAAAGTGTTATCTCAGAATTTAGGTGGACTAATATTATTAACTAGATATACTTGTTATTCTAGGAAATTGTGTTGAATGTATATTGGAATTAGACAGTAGATGCGTAATATGCAATAAATGTAATCAAAATTTCCATTGACTTATACCCATAAGCATTTAATATATTTTATGAAATGGAGTTGGGACATTGAATGTGGGAATAAGGGAAAAGGTGTGGAGGAGAAAGAGTCTGTGAAGAGTAGGATATAGGGGAAATGTGGAAGTTTTGGGGAGGGATCTTGAAGGAGGAGGAAATAATTCAACAAGAGTTGCTTGTATTTTGTTTCAAATTGTGAATCAAAGGAGAACTATATGAACATGCTTCCATGAATATGTTATGTCATCAATTTCATTATACCAAATTTTTAATTGTTTTTTACGTGCTTATAATTTTTTTTACCAAAAATGAGTAGGCAGAAATTAATGTAGAAAAAACAATAATTTAAACGAGTAAGCTATCTACCCGACGATTTGCACGGGCCCACCCAACGCCGTCTAGTGTTAGCTTACTCCGTTACCTTTCCTTGAGACCGAGAACAACCCAATTTTGCTTCTTCTCCTTTTTTTTAGGACCTTCGAGATTGCAGAGAGAAGCCATCGCTGGTTTTGAGCTGCGCTTGGAATGGGATGGGAAATTGGGTTTGGTACTATGATCGAAGCGTTATCTCTAAGTAGGTGATTGAGCAGAACATACATCAGATTTTTTGATAACATGGTGAACTTATTTTGATAAAAACACTGTATGCAATGACGTAATGTTATTGTTAACAAAAAAAGGCCGCACATAAACATCTTAGGAGTTCATGGATTGATTTGTTGGATAAAACTTCCAATAATGATTATCCCCAAAAAATGACTAACTCTTGATAGCAGCGATCTCAGCTCTCTCCAAGAATAATTTCCTTCTTTGTCTCATCAATGGTTCTCTGCATGTTAACTTCACCTGCATATAATCTTGGCGGCTTATTTATTTTTAACAAAACAAACAATTGGGCACTTGAGTGTAATAGTAGTTTGTTGTAGAATTGATCTTTCATAAAAAGGGAGGAGAAGAAGAAAAATCCAGTGGTTCTCAGTCTCAAGGAAATAAGGGTAATGGATTAAGCTATCACTAGACGGTGTTGGGTGGGCCTGAGTGCAAATTGTGAGGTATATAACTTCTAATTTAAATGTTAGCTTATTATAAATAAAACTAAGTATCTAGACAGTTTCTAGAGAGTTTCTATACATGGTATAAGAGCCATGGTTCCAAATTTGGAACCAAAAGGCTTAATACAATTGGATTAGAACCTAATGGAAAATAGGAAATCAAAAAACTAGAACTAAACATGAAAAGAGAAAATTTGAAAACGAAAAAACTTGTATTAAACATTGGCTGAATTAAAATAATGGTTTGTACATAGGTAGATGCAAACCCTATTAATAGGGTAACGAGTATACACACTATAGGAAAATACAAAACATACAAAAACTTACCCCATTATAGGGTAGCCAATATACACACTATCTGAAAATACAAATACAAAACATACAAAGAATAGCCTGCCAAAGGATTGTTGAAATTTCGAAGAAAATTTTCCCCAAAAAAAATGCCTACCGAGGGGAGCCTACCAAAGGATTGTTGAAAATTAGAAGAAAATTTTCCAAAAAAAAGCCTAAAAATTTACACTTGCAAAAGAAAACCAACCACATTAAAATCATTAGTAAACTCCCAAATCTGAAAAAACATTATCTTGAACCAACATCAACTCAACAAGTGATTATATACATATACATATATATATATTCCATATATGATAATAACAATAACACATATTATATATGTTAACTATCTAGTGATTGTATATGAGAGATTAGGGTTGTTCAAAAATAAAATAAATAATATTTTGTGCAACAAGTACAATATTTTGTGCACAACGTACCCTCCCTCTAACGTCGAGTTAGAGGGAGACCGGGGGTTCTTCTCCTTGTGCAACAAGTACACTATTTTGTGCACAATGTACCCTCCCTCTAATGTTGAGTTAGTCACCGGTTAGCTAGGAATCATAAGCCAAGGGAAACACTGGGCTGGGACAGGCTTGGGCTTGGGCTTGGGCTTTGGTGGAGCCATGGCTCTTAGCCTCAAGGTGAAGGGAAGGGAGAGAATCCACGTCAGGTTCAGAAGGTGCCAAGAGAGAGAGCCCATGAAGGGATGTAAAATACACTACCCATCCTCACTCCGAGAGGAAGAATGGGAGGGAAGAAGAGATGCTACCCAGGATGGGGGAGATGGAGGAGTCGGCCTTTTAGGATATGTTTAAGTCTTAGATTTAACACTAAACTTAGGAGTATTGAATAATTTAAAACAAAACACAAAAAAGAAATATATTTAAATTGTTATAATAATAGAACTTGGTAATTAATAAACTTTTGTTATTATAATTGTAATTTATTAATTTTATTAGGTATTTAAAACTTAACAAGGTTGTCATTCAAATTTCATATTGATTGTAATTATAAACTAGGGTTAATATAAATGATGGGTCAAATATTAGGTTAAGATTAATAAAATTTGAATTAGTTAATTAAATTAAGAGTTAATTAGAATTTGGTTACAAGGTTAAGACAAATGGATTTGATTGATTTTAGGTAAACTAAGTGACACTTAAGGTTCCATGTGGGGAAACATGATGAGTATGATGCCTGAAGGTAGTTGTAGTCATGTGTGACTTCCTAAGCTATGAGGATGACACTATGCCTTGCACATAAAATGAGACATAGTCTCTTACACATGATTCACGACGAACAATTTGATTTAGGAACGTAGTAGTGCCTTTGTACCCTACCCTTTGAGGAATTTTCCTCGGTATCAAGTAAAGCTTGTTTACCCGTGAAGAAAGAAATAAAATTTCACTCAATCTGTAGGTATGAGTATGTGTTTAATTGTGACCTAGATAAAACCTGAACCATGTATTAATGCTGACTTATGCCATAATACATGATCATTATGGCAAGGACACGAGCAGGATGAGGACGATATAGGGTGGGGATTCTTGAGGAGAATGTGTTGGCACCAGCGCCAGAGATGGGTCTCATTTTGCACTCCCTTTAGGAAATAAATGGGACCCTGAGGGAAATTCAAAGGGGAAGTGCTGCACCGGAGGTATGAGTTGAGGCCTCACCATTGAGAGAGGGTAACCTTGAAATACACTTGAACCTATTGTAGAGACCCTCTCATCAGGTCATCACGAAGGAACTTCAGAAAATAAGGATTCCAAAGTTTTTTGGTGATTGCGGAGGGGTAAGAAAGAGACATAGTTGGAAGGGATCACCATGTGTTTAGATATTGGTTGTGGAGCCGAATCTTCCACATTCATAGATGTTATTTAGTTGTGTTTGTACCCGAGGTTTACTGTACACTCGTTCCCTTGAGAAATTTTTTTGGGATGTTTGTTGGCCAATAGTTTTGTGGACCCATGGTATTGGGTTAAGTCTAAGTATTTTCCCATGGTATTTCCCCTGTAAAAGAAAAGCATTGTAATATGGCCATGGATGGTATGGTATGTATTTTATTGTAAACAATCTCTGTAATTGTGTGAGAGAGACTGTGAGAGTGTGAAGAGGAAGTGTAGCAAAGATGCTGCAGGTTGTATCCCTTCATTTTTATGGACGATAATAAAAGGAGTGGAAATTTATGTGTGGACGTAGCCCATCTCTTTTCTGAACCATGTTATATATGTGTCTCTCTGTAATGTGTTAAATGTGTTTTCCATCTTGTTTAATGATTTAATTATATATCTGTTATTGCTCTGCGGTCTTGTTTCTAACATTAGCATTGTAGGAGTACACTTCCACATCAAAATCCAAAATAGCCATAGTTCAACTAAATAAAAGTGCCTTAAATTGGTGTGAAAACCAAGAAAGGACATTGTGCCTTACCCCACACATGGTCCCATGGGAGCTATTTGTGGGTAAGTTCAAAGGGAAGTACTTGGCATCCTTCTACCAGAAACAACATGAAGGATCCTATTACGCCTTAATATAAGGGATTCTATCGGTGGAGGAATATGAAGAAATTTCATGGAACTAGTTAAGTAAGTCTCGTACTTGGACACCGAGCAATGCTAGGCCGAGTGCTTTGTGTACGGGATCAATCCTAGGATTTGGGCCCAAGCATGGAGGTGGAAACCTTGTTGAGGTAGTAGAATTTTCTCACTATACCAAAGAGATGTTGGGTGGGAAACCCTTTAGGACATTCAATACTCAGTAGTTAGGATTCGTGGGAAAGGCCCCTCGAACCTACCCTAGAGGAGGGTAGACAAATACACCTCCCTATGGAAACATTTCTACACCCAAAGTTGCAGCAGTAGGTAGATGATCAGTGGCTTCTAGTACAGTGTCCCAATCTACAACAGGTACTCTCGAGAGTACATGAAGTTATCAAGGAGCAGTTGGAAGGCCAAGGGGATCCAAGGGAAGGAACCCCTCTCAAAGGTCTCAACAGTTCATCTCACATACACCGTTAAAGGTTTCTTGTTGGGGGTGTGGGGGTCCACACTATCAGTGAGACTATCATGAGTTACGATCTGGTATATTTCATCCAGAGGGAAAGGCCCCAATGGGGAGTGGAGGCGGTAAGCATCACATCTCGACAATAGTGCATAACAATTAGGCTGAACACCAATCACTGGTGTTGGAGTCGACATGTATAATCAATAATGTTAAACATAGAATATTTCTTGATTATGGTGCTAGAGATAGTTTTATTTCTCCATATTCATTAGATAAAATTGGGTTGGCATCCTGTGAACACAACAATTTCAACTCAGTCGAAATGACTTCAGGGGTAAAACAAGCAGTAGGACCTAGTTTTGACAATTGTATGGTAGATCTCGGGGTGTGTGTTAAACAATTCAAAGTGTATTTCAACTCCCTTGGGAATTATTACCTTATCATAGGTATGAACTAGCATGTAGAACATCGATATTTCCTTGACTATTACAGAATATAAGGTCCTTTGTGTTGATGATAAAGGGAAGGCCATTGAGATTCAAGGTATGAAATGGAAGGTATCTCTATGTTTCATCTTGATGATGAACATAAAATGATGTAGGAGGAAGGATGTCAGTTATATATCGTTGAATTGGTAAGTAATGAGAAGGGACCCTCATTAAATCAATAAATGGTGTTAGCTGAATTCACTGATGTCTTTCCCAAGGAACTTCTTGGTTACCTCTTGAGAGAGAAATTGATTTTACCATTGATATTAAACCCAGTTCGGAGCCAACATCGAAGAAACCTTATAGGATGAAGGCCCCATATCTTTGCGGGTTTCAAATGCAGTTGAAGGAATTGTTGGACCTAGGATTCATAAGGCTGAGTATTTCGCCATGGGGTGCACTAGTAATATTTGTAAGGAACAAGAATGGTTACTTGCATTTGTTAGCACCTGGCTAGCACCAGTGCTAAATTTTGAATATCTTTCCAAATGGGATAACACCATTTTTAGCTAAAATAGTTGGCAGGGGAGTAGGCCGATGAAAGGAGGAACAAGGTCTAAAAATTCTTGATCATAGGACCTTGAAAAAACAGAGTTAATTGGCGTGTAGGATAAACTGTCTGATGAATAGGTAGAATAGATCGACGGTGGAGGAAGATTTTTCTACGGAAAGATGCACGGTTTGAAAATTTGTAGAGGATTTGCAAACTTTGTTATATCCTTCATATTTCAACGACTGATATCTAAAGAGGATTGAATACCTACGGTGAAATTTGATTTCACATTGGAAAATATGTGTGGAGGATAAACCATATCGAAGCCGCGAAATATCGTAGGACCTACATAGATGAACAACCATGATCTTGAGCATGCCAGATCTATGGATGAGATAGGTTTTCACAGCCCAAACTTGTGCAAAGTATAAAATAAGGAGGTATTGCGAAAGGTTGGTAAACCATACACCTCTGGATGATGGAGATCTGGTGGGGATCTGATCGATGACTCAAATTTATTTCACTAGGGGAAAGTCCAAAGATTTTAGCAAGAGGAGGTGCTGTGAAATCTTGTAGGACTCCACGTTTCAGATGATGGATATCGTGGCGCTGTTTATATCTACGATCCCATTTGATTTCATGATAGAAACATGCATGAAGGTTAACCAGACAAAGGATTGTGAAATTACGCAAGGGCCACATCATGGAGTGGTTGATATTTCCCATGGAAAAAATCTATGGCTGTGGTTTGCTGCGTACAGCCAAAGGTGTGAGGGGGGAAAATATCAATGCAGGTGTGAAATGGGGATGGAGCATAGACAAATATGACATTGCAAAGTTCACCTGGGAGAATAAAACTGTTAGAGAGTTTTTGAGACATCACTTTCAGTCAAGTGAGCCTGCATCTCAGGTGTTGCATTATCATTCTTGATCCAGTGTGTCTTTTACCCCACATTTCCCATTTTATGTGTAAATCATGGCGAATCTTCCACCTCAAGAGTTTTTTAGGATTTGAAATGATTATTCAGGATTGATTCTTAGTTTTGTATCTGAATTGAGCTATGCTTCAAGGTTGGTCTTGTGAGCCCAGGAAACTATAAATGTACCCTCGATAGAAGAAGAAAGGGTTGGAACTTTCATTTAGAAGCATTCTACTATTGGTTTTATATCTCTGTAAACTTTCTTGGAAGTGTTAATGAGAAGCATTCTTCTGATTTTTTGAGATTCATCACAGTGTTCTACACTGAGTTCATGTTTCTTGTTTACATAATTTCACATGTGTAAATTCCTACTAATTCTTTCTAGATTGTATGTGAGGAATTAGTTTCATTAAGCGCTCCTCTCATCATATATAGATTTTATAATGTGTATGTAATGATTTTTCTAGAATTCATCCCTGTTAGATGCTCCATTTAAGTCATTTTCCTTATTTGTTGTTGCTGCTAAAGGAGGTGCAAGAGATTCATCCACAGTTAGGTGCCTCTTGCTTCACTAGTCTTTCTCCTCTTTCTCCTACCACCCTTTTAAATATATTTGACTGAATGTGGAACCTACATGGCCTCATAATACAAAGTAAAATCCCCACTCATTTTCACTGTAATATCCTTGATAGATTCAGATTGTGACTCCATTTCCCAATGATATTTCTTGTCTATCTGTTTCACCATCTTTAAATATACAAATATCCTGTTCCCATCAGAAGTCTATCATTTTCAATGCTTGCTTAAATCCATATGTATATGTGAATGTTTCTATGACCAAAGAGAGTCATCTTTGACTGTATTTACTAGAATAGAGTCTAAATATTGGTTTGAAATGGTTACCCCTATGACTTCCTACCACAACCATAGGGAAATTACAGGGTGATAACATCTTGGCATCATTTTCGGGGATAGTAATCACTATTATCTCCTTGGGAAATGACATTGTTTAGATCTGCGACATGGTTGAGGAGCCAATCATAAACACAAATTGGGTGTACATTATTTAGAGACTCCACACAAATTTTGAAGGCGACTCCACTGGGAAATACTAGCGACCAAAAGAACTAATACGAGGAGAAACCTTGTTGTCGAGTCATTTCAAGAAGTCTTCGATCCAGAGAGCCCAATTCGAAGAGCCAATAGGTTTCAAAGGTTAGTCATAAAACTTTCCTTCCCTGTTGAAGGTGTTATTTCTGTTAGTGATATATATGAACATTGTAATGAGGAGTTTGAACTAACCTTCCCTAGAAGTAAATATGAGTCCAACCTCTTTGACTTGTTTTCTGATACTCTTGCATTTTATTTTCCCTGCATTTCTTGGTCACCCCTGAAGTTAGAGCCTCCCGAAAAAGATTTCCAACACTTGCCTGACCCAGAGTGCCCTACACTTACTGTTGATTCAACCCTGTTAAATTCCACTATCATAAAAAAATATGCTGCTACATTTTTTCCTCCCACTACTTCTAAGAAAAATCAGCCTTCATCTTCTATTTTCATAACTATCATGTCCCCTCAATATGACCATAAAAAGTGTTGACCATGCTGAAATTCCTACGGGCTGAAATTGACATTAATTATTCTTCCTAGGGAAAATTTTGATAATAATTATTTTGAGGCATGTATTTAATTTTATTTCATCCTTTTTATTAATTATGCAATTTAATGATGTGGAAATAAGCTTTCCATGTCTGGAGGGCACATTGGGGGCATGTCAACTTTCCTTGGTGAAAAGTAAGAAGCTCTATGACAAAATCAGTCAGGGAGATAAAGGGAAATTGCCTAAAAGTAGCAGAAACACATACATAGGTAAAAGGAGGAAATTTTTGCAAAGGGAGGGTGCAGTTTCCTCTTAGAGAACTCAAAAAAGATATAAAGACAAACGCATGAAATTTTTGGGAAATGAAAGCACAGTTTCCTTATGGAGAATTAGTCTTAAAATTCAGGAAAAGCAGAAAGTTGTCATAAACAAAAGCAACATATATTTGACTAAGGAGGCCACAGTTTCTAAATATGAGGGATGATTTGGACATGGAAACAATTTTGCATTGTCCTACATTCAAAATTTCCAAAGGAGCGTGCTTCTGTGGCTAGGGTTAGGGAACCCAAGCGGTTGACTTGCTCTCATAGGTCACCATTGGCCTCCACTTTCTAAATAGGTCATCCAGAATGCTATTAAAGGAGAAGTTGAGCCCATTGCTTCAGTTTGGTTGATGATTTGATTTCTTGATGCTACACGAGAATTATTTTCTGAGTAATGCACCTCAGATATTTGGGAGATGAGCCCCAAACCTTCCCATCCCCACTCCTTCCTTCCCATTCCCTTATATTATAAGGTGTGAATTACATGATGTACAACTAGAGAAGTCTTCTCAGTCATATGTTTTAGCCCTTCTTGGGTCATGTTTTGGGCCTCCTACCTATCATTTTGAGTCCCCTGATGTAATGGTTAGTGAGTATTTTGTTTATGACGTATACCCACTGATAAATAATGTCATTTATATCTTTCAATTCGAAATATCACAGTCCATTAAGTTTTCATTCTCATTTTTACATATATAAGCTTAACTTGTTATTGAAATGAGGGATTTGAGCCTCCTACTACAATAATAACTGAGTCTTGTCGATGGGAATGAGTATGAATGGTATGATATTCTGTAATATGATGTATTAGGATCTTTCAAATTAAATTATGAGGTATGATACGTTTCTGTTACAAAATTCAAGCTTATCTGCACACCCTTGCTAGATTACTAGTTAATTTTGACTAGTCTAGTTGTTCTTTAATTTCAGAGAGTTATAATTAGTAATTTTTTATTCTGTCATTTGATAAATATCACTTACATACATAAATATCCATAAATTATTCCATATCAGACATTCGTTGAGTCCGTATTGTTTTTGGGATCCTCCATTGCACAGGATCCCTCCGGGGCAAATTTTCCAAAAAACCCCAATTTCTTCCCAAACTCCCCAGAACCTTCTAGACCTGTTACAAACTATCTGAAACCATTTTTAATGTTATATAAAGGATTTATCACACCTATTTAAGTTTGACAAATCCCCTGGTTGAATGGACTAAACTACTCTTCCTAGTTTCACGGTTGGGTGGCCTAGAAGCGTGGAAGTAGGTGTCCGCATAGTGGATTCTGAAACCTAAATAGTGCCTGATATAATTTTTTTATGGAAGATTAAATTCACTGTATGAATTACCATTGGTTCCTTCCCACTTTCTACTCCCTTGTCTGCAATTTATCCTAGCAAAATATCTTAATTTTCCAGTCAGCAATTTACTAAATGTTTGCAAGTGTAATAGCAGAAAATTAATTAAAATTGTAGAAAGTTAATATTTTGATCTGTATATCAGATCTGAGATATTACAGTGGTATTATATCATGGTCCTCCATACATTCTCTTTATATTCAACAATGGGTCCAAAATACAATTCCGATACGAAACGAAAGATCCCCCAAGAGGAGGAAGTAGAATCTGTGGATGGAAGATTCCATGAAGAAAGAAATGAGAAATATGAGTTCAGGAACTTTGTTAATAACATGTTGAAAGGTATGAAATATATTTCAACTAACACCATACAATATGGTCAAGAGACCAGAGAATTCCTAGCTAAACAACTGGGAGTGAAAGATGGAGAAGGGAGCAACATTGGATCCCAATGTGAAGAAAGAAAGTTCATGGGTGGGGCTAATTTTACCAAGAATGGGCCTCAGAATAGGCCATTTGAGTATAGATATGAACCAAAATTTCAGCCATGAACTACCATGCCAAAATTTGTAGAGATCCCTAAAGAAGACCATGAAGCATAGGCTGAAACTATTGCCACATGGGAGGAGAAGTTTTTTGTTTATCAATCATTGAGTGAAGAATGCTGAAGGGATCTTCCATTCCGAGATTTATGTGAAACTCAATTTAGGGGGCAGCCAATAGGGGCTGTAAGGAATCCATATCAGAACTATGAATTAAATAATGACATTGGGAAAATCACTTTGCCATACTTTGATGGGACTTCCAATTGCTCAGTGAGCTCTTGGATTCAAAAAATGGGATACATATTTTCAGCTGAATCTTATGCCAGAAAGGGACGCCATCAAGTTGGAAGCCCTAAATATTGATGGGGAGGCCATTGAATGGTGGTTTCATGGCATGAAAACATTAGGCCATGATCAAGTAGTCACCTACAAGGATTTCACTAGAAAATTGATAGAAAGATTTGACCGGAGAGATCTTGATATCTCTTTCCGGGATTTGGCACACATCACACAAGTTGGAACTCCAGAAGCATATATTTCAGAGTTCCAAAAGGTGTCTTTAATGGTCACTGAAATATTAGAATCAAGGCTGATCCTTTTGTTTACAAAAGGACTGGCTGAACCATTGAAGGGGTCGATGAAGGCTTACCGACCCACCACCTTACAGGAAATGGTGAGAAGGACTAGAGACCTACATGATGCAATTATGAGGACCAGGTATCCTACCATACCTCCTATACCTCATAAATTTCAGAATAAAAGACCCCATGTGAGAAAATTTCCTACCCCTAGAAAGAGAGATTACTCATAGAAGGATCGAGATGAATTGAGGAGAAAGAAGCTGTGTTTTTCCTCCCAAGAACCATGGGCTCCAGGTCACAAATGTGTAAAGGGAAAAACACATTATATTGAATTATTTTCTGAAAGTGATGAAGAGATTGTAGAAGAAGCTGAGATGGCTGATGGAGAGTATGAAACAACTGAAGAAGAGGACTAACCACATCAAACTAACATCAAAATTGTTGTACTCATTAGAGTGCTCCGGTTCCATACTTTAAGGCTGAAAGGAGTTCTGCAAGGGAATAAAATCAGAGTCCTTGTTGATGGGGGTGCCACCCATAATTTTATTGATTCAGCCATAGTGGAGAGGATAAAACTACCCACTGAGCCCTTTTAAGGATTCATTGTGGTCATTCCTGGTAACCATACCATGGAGTGCAACCGATGGATCCCAAATCTACAAGTAAACATAAGTGACTATACTGCGAAAGACAACTTTTATGTTTTCAATGTGGAAGAAATCAACATGGTGTTGGGAGTACAATGGCTGTACTCTATTGGAGAGCACTTTGTGAACTACCAGATACCACAAATAAGTTTCAAGGATGCTGAAGGAAAACCGGTGGTATTGAAAGGTATAAATACTTATCCCAACTAAGCAATTTTAGCCAAAAGTATGAGATCTGTTATGTGACATGGGGACATTGAATGGGTTGTTGAATGCCAAATCACCATTGAGGGAATTACTGCCAAAGTTTCCTCCTAGCCCAAAGATATTAAAAAATTGTTGCACAAGCGTAAGGGGATTTTTGAAGACCTTCCACATGGCAGGCCACTTGACCGTGGCATTGAAAAAGGGTTGAGGTGGAAGTTGGTACACTTCCAATAAAGATCCATCCCTATAAGAATCCAAAGAGATTCAATGATGAAATTGAGAAGGAAATCAAGGATCTCCTTGAGTTTGGCCTCATCAGAACAAGTTCCAATCCTTTTGCTCCTTTGGTGGTTCTGGTGAAGAAGAAGGATGGGACACTCAGGATGTGCATAGATTACTGTGATTTGAACAAGAAGACAATAAATAACAAGTACCCAATTCCCTGAATTAATGAGCTGATGGATGAGCTGCATGGGGCCAAATTTTTCTCCAAAATAGATCTCTGGTTAGTGTACCATAAAATATTAATGAGGGATGAAGACATACAAAAGACAACTTTTCGTTGTCACTTTGGCCACTTTGAGTTTTTGGTCATGCCATTTGGCTTGACTAATGCACTAGCAGCCTTCCAATCATGCATGAACAAGGTATTCAAATAATAGATCTGTAAGTATTTCCTTGTATTTTTTGATGATATTATTATCTATAGTATGACATGGGAGGATAACTTGCACCACTCGGAGGAGGTACTCACTATGCTTGTAGATATGTCATTTTTTCAAAGATTTCTAAGTGTGAGTTTGGCATGATAGAATTGTTGTATATTGGCCATGTGATTTGCCAAGAAGGGTCAAGGTAGATACAGAAAAAATAAAGGCCATATTCGAATGGGCCAGCCCAAGGAACCTCATTGAATTGAGATGATTCATTGTCCTTTGTAACTACTACCATAGATTTGTCAAAGGATAGTCCCAGTACATTGCACCATTGACTCTATTTGACTAACAAGGGTGCATTTAGTTGGAGTGAGGAGGAAGAAAAATCTTTTCAGAAAATGAAAGAGATAAGATAAGGAGCAGCTGTTCAGTGCTTGCCTTGCCTGATTTTTCCAAACCTTTTGTGCTGGAATGTGGTTCTTTTGGTGTAGGCATTGGAGCTATCCTAATGCAATATAGAAATCCTTTTGCATTTGAGAGAAGAAAATTGTAGCCACATGAAAGGATGTATTCCATATATGATAAGGAGATGTTGGCAATCATGCATGCCTTGGCCAAATTCAGACAGTACTTGGTGGGAGGTAAATTCATTGTAAATACTGATTACAACAATATTAGACACTTCCTTACCCAGAAGGAGCTCAATGATAGGAAGCAAAAATGGATGAGGAAAGTTCAGTCTTTTGATTTTGACATTGAGTATAAAAAGGGAAAAATGAATGTTGTGGTTGATGCACTCTCCCGTAAGCCCACGTTCTCTTTTTTGCAAATGTGTAATGAATGGAAGATCCAGTCGGCTATTGAATACTCTAAGATCAGTTTTCTTGTGAAGTTTTGGATGGGGTAAACTGGAATGAAGAGTACAAAGTTCATGATGACCTCATATATTACAAAAATATAATTTTCTTAGTTCCTTGATCTGCACTAAAGAAGAATATTTTAGGAGCTACACATGATGCACCAGTGGCTGGTCACCCTGGTTTTCTGAAGACCTACTGGAATGTAAGGGAGAGATTTAATTGGAAAGGCCTTAAAAATGATGTTCTCATGTATGTGAAGGAATGTTCTGCATGCTAGTAGAACAAAGTTGAGCACTCACACCCTACTAGACTCCTCCAACCTCTTCCCATTCCAGATCAAAAAATGGGAAAGTGTATCTATGGAATCTATCAATGGGTGGCCAATGTCACAAGGGAAAGACAGTATTTATGTGGTGGTTGACAGGTTAAAAAAATATGCACATTTTTTTGCAGTATCATCTACTATTTCAGCTAGTGAGGTTGCTTCTCTATTCTTTAAGGATATTTTCAGGATGCATGGAATGCGCACGATTATAATCAGTGTCAGAGATAGTAATTTCAATGGTGCTTTTTGGAAGACATTATTTGTTCTGATTGAAACAAATCTGAACATGAGTACTAGCTATCAGCCCCAAACATATGGGAAAAATGAGAGGGTGAATCAATGTCTTGAAGGGTACCTCTGTAACTATGTTACGGGACAACAAGGAGCTTAGGTAACTGGGATCCACTTGGGTGAGTTATGTTACAACAACACATTTCATTTTTCAATCAGAATGACTCCCTTTATGGACTTGTATGGGTATGAAGCTCCAACTTTTGGAGACTTAATGTTTGGAGACTGTAAGGCACAAAAAGATAAAGATTGGTTGCAGGAAAACTAAGACATTTTAAGGGCATTGAAAGACAATATGGAGATGGCACAAAACTAGCAAAATATTTTTGCAGATAAGGACCGAACATATAGAGTGTTCCAAGTGGAAGACTTAGTGTACCTAAGGCTGCAACCTTATAAATAATCTTCCTTGAAAAATAAATGGGTAGACAAAATTCATCCAAGATTTAATGGACCCTACAAGATTATCAGAAAAGTTGGTGAAGTAGCCTATGAGTTGGATTTTCCAGCAAGCAGAAAAATCCATAGTGTTTTTCATGTTTCTTAACTGAAGAAGGCAGTTGGGAAACATATAGTGGTTTCTTAAGAATGGCCACCTCTAGATGATTAAGGCCATTTGGACTTAGTACTAGAGAAATTGCTAATGGGAAGAGAAAGCAATTTAAGAAATAAAACAATAAAGGAATACTTGATAGAGTGGAAAGGATTTCCCAGTGAAAATGCTACTTGGGAGGGTGAGCAGATCTTGCAACACCTTTCTTTGCTTCTGCTTGAGTACAGGAAGATTTTGGAGGGGAGGACTGTCATGTCCCCTTAATATGACCATTAAAAGTGTTGACCATTTTGAAATTCCTAGGGGCTCAAATTGACATTAATTATTCTTACTAGGAAAAGTTTTGCTAATAATTATTTTGAGGCATGTATTTAATTTTATTTCATCCTTTTTATTAATTATGAAATTTAATGATGTGGAAATAATCTTTCCATGTCAAGAGGGAACATTGGGGCCAATTCAACTTTCCTTGGTGAAAAATAATAAACTCTATGACAAAAGTAGTCAGGGAGATAAAGGGAAATTGCCTAAAAGAAGTAGAAAAGAAGACAGAGGTAAAAGTGGGAAAGTATTGCAAAGGGATGGCACAATTTCCTCTTAGAGAACTCAGAAAATATGTAAGGACAAAAGTAGTTAATTTTTGACAAAGGAAAGCACAGTTTCCTTATGGAGACTCAGTCTTAAAATCCAGGAAAAGCAGAAAGTTGTCATAACAAAAGAATCATATATTTGACTAAGGAGGATGTAGCTTCTAAATATGAGGGATGAGATTGACATGGAAACAATTCCACATGGTCCTACATTCCAAAATTCCCAAGGAGGGCACTTATGTGGATAGGGTTAGGGAACCCAAGGGGTTGACTTGATCTTACAGGTCACCATTGGCCTCCACTTGCTAAACAGGTCATCTAGAATGCTATTCAAGGAGAATTCGAGCCCATTGCTTCATTTCAGTTGATGATTTGATTTATTTATGCTATGTGAGCATTATTTTATGAGTGATGCACCTCAGATCTTTGGGAGATGAGCCCCAAACCTTCTCGTCCCCACTACTTCCTTCCCATTCCCTTCTCTTTGTAGTTATGGAGCACATGATGTACAGCTAGTGAATTATTCTTATTCATCCTTTTCAGCCTCCATCAATTTTAGGTCAATCTCCAGTGAAGCCCATGCTTCACCTATACTCTTAGCCCTTCCCGGGTCATGTCTTGGGCCTCCTGCCTATCATTTTGAGTTCCCTCACGTAATGGTCAATGAATATTTTGTTTATGATGTATAATGATTAATAAATAATGTTATTTATATTTTTCAAGTTGAAATATAACTGTCCATTAAGTTTGCATGCTCAGTTTTACATATATAAGCTTAACTAGTCATTGAAATGAGGGATTTGAGCCTCCTACTATAATAATAACTGAGTCTTGTCCATGGGAATGAGTCTGAATGGTATGATTTGATGTAATATGATGTATTACTCTCTTTCAAATTAAATTACAAGGTTTGATATGTTTTTGTTACAAATTCAAGCTTTATTTGCACACCCTTGCTAGATTACTAGTTAATTTTGAATAGTCTAGATGTTGTTTAATTTCAGAGAGTTATACTCGGTAATTTTTTATTTTTTAAGTTGTTGCATATCAATGAAACACATACCTATCCATCGATTATTCCATATCATACATTTGTTGAGGCTGTACTAGATTTTGGGATCCTCCATTGTGCAGGATCTCTCCATGACAAAATTTCCAAAAAACCCCAATTTCTTCCCAAAATCCTGAGAATCTTCCAAACCTATTACAAATTGTCTGAAACAATTTTTTATGTTATCTGAATTCTTGATCAACCCTCTTCAAGTTTCCCAAATCCCTTGGTTGAAAGGACTGAACTACTCTTCCTAGTTTCATGGTTGGGAGGCCTAGAAGCGTGGGACTAGGTTTCTGCATGTATGAGAGTTAATACATCCTTAGTACCTTATTTTAACTCCTTATTCAATTTCATTTCATTTTCGCATTAATACACTAAAATTTTGACTTAGGGTGCTTAGTTGGACCAATAACCAGCTAAATTGGTGCATTCACACCAGCATGAGCGCTCCAGCTGAGTCAAACATACACATGTGTGCTCTCATCATTTATAGTACACTCCCATTCATTGAATGTGGACATTTTTGTTGACTAGGAGTGCTAGAGGTATATTTTTCCCAATTTTGGGCTGATTTGGTGCATTTAATGCCACCTAGGGACTCTAACCCACCTATTTTTCCACACCCACACATTCCATGGTGTTATGATTACCCCATTTCACCTCATCCATGTCCACATAGAAATTCATGACTAGTTGGGATGATTTGTGGCTCCATTGGTCTACCTAGGGGGGATTCAGGTCAAATATCATCATGACATTTGTACCTTCCCAATTGGCTTCCAGAGCCACTTGAATTTTATCCAATGTATTATAAATGTGTAAAATAACATATAGATTATGTATGATAATAATATGATCAGAAATTAGCACCATTCACATGTGGTATTCCGGTTATGTTTTGCCTCTTTGTTGATTCTCTTGCACATTTTTTCAAACAATTCATGTGTGAATATTGTTCTAGCTCCTAGATATTATTAATAAGTAAATTATTACATGGTATAAAATCTAGTTGGATCTGGAAACAAATCTTGTGAGGTTTGAGTTACTGTTTAGGGCATATTTCCAGAAAACTTGAGTGTTTTCTTTGTAGGTTTAACATCATTTTTTTGTCATAGTTTGTGCAATAAGGATGGAGAAAACTTGAGCTCTACTTACTCTATTCAATTATTTTGAGTGGAAAGCGGAGATGGTCATCCATTTGAGGTCCAAGGGCCTCTACCGAGTCACCATGGGAACTGAGAACGAGCCAAATTCTGATGTGGAGAAATCTAAGTGTTTTAATAGGCTTGATGAGGCTTTCAGTATGCTCTTCCTTGTCACTTCAAGATAAATTCTCTTTCACATATAAATTCTTGCAACACCGAATGAAGTTTGGGTCAAGTTTGAGTCATTATTCAGGAAGACAGATGAAATGAGAGGTCATCATCTTGAGAATGAGTTAATCTCACTGAGCCCAGCTCACTACGAGACCATTAAAGACTTCTTCACCAATTTTAAAGCACTATTAATTTAGCTAAAACAATTTGGCATAGAGAAGCAATATGATCATCTTATCTTTTCCATCCTTTCTAAGTTGGGGCCGGAGTATTATGTATATGTTTCTACATTTCACTCTGGCAAACTTACAAGTAGAAATTGGAAGATGTCTGCACTAGCAGATTTCATGGAGTATTTGACTTAGGGGCAGGAAAAGCTCATACAAATGGGTACCATCATCAAATCCAAGGATCAAGACCTTGCTACTGGTGTATCAAATCAATCCCATAGAAAGAATAGAGATTTGAAGCAAAGGGAGAAAGAGAAGAATGAATCAAGCTTAGAAAGCTCTAGTTCTACTGTTGGGAACTCGAGATCCAGGAGGAGAAGAAAAAAAGAGAAATACCCACAATTGATTATTTCATAGGTTCACATCTTGATAAATATTTCTTCAGAAATAAAATGGACATCATGACCAAGCTCCTTGAGGAGAACCATATTGCTTTTCCAGAATTTGCAAAAAGATGGGAGCACAAGCAAGGAAATGGTAAGGCTGAACATGCATTGGGTGCATAGATAAAACCCAATTATGTTTTCTCTATTTCTGATTCACATTCTGATATATCAGAACCTAAAACCTCCATCCCTTCCTTGAAAAACTTCCTAGTCAGTTCATCAAAGCTTCCTCCCAAAACTAGTCATTTTTCACTATTTTTTTATGTGACTTTTGAAAGCTCTTTCCATTTCTGATTCTTAAGATGATATATAGGCTGATATACATCCTATGACAGTCATTGAATTATTTCCCAAACCATCTCATGACCAAAAGACCCATCAACCCTCAAGTTCACTAGTTGGAAATTCAGAAAATTGCCTAGTTTCCAATTCTATGTCTCTTGTATATGTTGTTGTTATGTCTTGTATGTGTTTCATTGGTTGGAAAGCCATATCATTGGTATTCATGGGACTTATGTTCCATATTTATGGAATTTCCTTCACCACCCATGGTTCGAATCTCAAGTCTCTAGACCTTGTAGGTTCGCTCAATTGCAATTGTGATCTAGTTTCTCACTCTTCTCTTCCTATGGATCCATTCGCTCATGGAGACACCATACCTCTGATATTTTCTGCTGGGTATGACATATATTCTGATATTTCAGAGCCTAATGATATTTGTTATGGATTTGTGAAGGTGCTTCTTCAAATTGGGAGAAAGATTCATGGTTTTATTCATGATACGACAACTACACATAATGCAGATTTTGTTGAATCTTTTGATGTTATTTGGGAAAAAGTTTGCAGAGATATATTTTCCATGTCTGATTATGCTATTAGATCAGAGTATGCTTGCAGCAAGATAAATTCTTATGATTCCCCTCCATCATCAAATGATGATCATCAAAGGGTCTCTCCACATGATCTTTGTTTACAGCACTTTGATGCATTGATCCATGATCTTGGCATCCACAACATCTTCACCAAGTCCATCACCAAGAAGTTTTTCTTTCAGCTCATTCAAGTGAATAAGAGGACCTGATGAAGAATTTTTTTATCTCTTTCATATCCATTTTTGAGGCAAGGTTTTGTCCCATGAAGTTTTCCTCCTTACCTCAGTTACATGGATCAATAAACATTGTTGTAAAAGGTGACTTGTGCCTTAGTTGCCAAGGCCTTAATAAATATTTCTGGTTAAATTGTACTAATTCTGGATTAAGGGGGGGTGTAGGAGCAGTAATACATCCTTAGTACCTTATTTTAACTCCTTAGTCAATTTTATTTCATTTTTACATTAATACACTAAGTTTTTTGACTTAGGGTGCTTAGTTGGACCAATAACCAGCTAAATTGGTGCATTCACACCCACATGAGCATTCGAAATCAGTAAACCATCCAGATGTGTGCCCTCATCATTGCTCGTGTGCTCCCATTCATTGAATGTGGACATTTGTGTTGACTAGGAGCGCTAGAGGTAGATTTTTGCCCAATTTTTGGCTGATTTGGTGCATTTAATGCCACCAAGGGCCTCTAACCCACCTAGTTTTCCACACCCATGCATACCAAAGCGTTATGATGACCCCATGTCACCTAATCCATGTACACACTACAATTTGTGACTATTTGGGCTGATTTGTGGATCCATTGGTCCACCTAGGGGGGATTGAGGTCAAATCTCATCATGACATTTGTACATTTCCAATTGGCTTCCAGAGCCACTGGAATTTTATCCAATGTATTATAAATGTTTAACATAACATCTAAATGATGTATTATAATATTATGATAAAAAATTAGCACCATTCACATGTGCTATTCTCTTGAACATTTTGTCAAACACTTCATGTGTGAATATTGTTCTAGCTCCTAGATCCGATTAAGAAATAAATTATTACACTACATAGAAGATTATAAAACCTAAATGTTGCCTGATATAAATGTGTTAGGGAAGAGGAATTTTAGTGTCTGAATTACCTTTGGTTTCTTCCCATTTCCTACTCTCTTTTCTGCAATTTATCCCAGCAAAATGCCTTAATTTATTGGCCAACAATTTACTGAATGCTTGCAAGTGTAATAGAAGAAATTTAATTAAAATTGCAGAAATCTAATATTCTGATATGTATACTAGATCAGGGATATTTCAATAACTCCCCACATTATTGCAGCTCCTCACAGTATACCAATTTCTATCACACTAGTCTTAGCCCCCCTTGTAAACCCTATGATGCGTAAGAGGATGGAAAATAGGTTCATTCCTCTTCATCTTCCTGTTGCTCTTCATGAACTACCTCTGGGATACTCCTTGAAGCTCAAGAAATTCAATGGAGAGAGGGGGTGTTCAGCTAAAGAAAACCTGGGATGGTTCTTAGATTGGATCGACCTGAAGGAGGTGGAATATGATGATGCCAAGGTCATATTATTTTCCCAAATTCTAGCCGGAGAAACCAGAAAATGGCACAAGAACCTCCCAGATGACTCTGTCTTGAGACATCAAGCCTTTGAAGATGTCTTCAAGGATAAGTGGGAAGAACAAAAGAACCCTAAACAATACCTCTCTCAATATCATTCCATGAGGAGGAGGGAGAGTGAATCTATCCAAGAGTTTTCTGATAGGTTTATGAAAGTATACAATTCCATCCCTCCCCAGTTTAAACCTCCCATTGGTTCTTCCCAACTCCAGTATGCTGAAGCTTTCAATAGTGGGTTTACCTTGTGGCTAAGTGAAAGGAGATCGACCTCCTTGGAAGCTATTTTGAAAGATTCCATATAGGTGGAGGTTAACCTGACTGCTGCAAGAAAGAAGGAAAGATATGGGGGAGAATGGAGAAGGGAGTATGGAGATAGGATAAGAGAGGAGGGAGAGTGGAGAAGAGATGAAGGAGAAAGAAGAAAAGACAAAGAACCTGAACACCCTCTACATCTAGTTCACAGGAAGAAAGAATTAACATAATGCTAAGTACCATGGAAAGGGTGATGGAAAAGGATATTTGTAGAGGGTAGACCACCTCCCAGGGAGAATCAAGAGAATAAGAATAGGAATCATAATGAGAAAATGCCATGAGTTCTCTAGAATAGAAAAAGAGATCAGCGAAACCCTCTCGATCCACCTGTCAAGCCTCCATTTCAAGAAAATTATGTGGATCAGGATGGAAAAAAATCAAGCCAAAGATGAAATTCATCAGCTAGACACTGAGTCTCCCACCACCTTTGTCAACAAAGAAGAGAACAAAAATGCTTGTATTGAAAGGGGATAGATGCCCCTAGATGAGACAAAGGACTTCAGGAGAGGATATCAACTCATTGTCTTGTATGTGCAGAGACAGATTAGCTTGAGAAACAAAGACATCCCTATTGTGAGAAATAAAGATGCAGGAAACAAGGCCTCTACCAGCAAGCCTAAAGGTGGCATGCCCTCCAAATAAGGATCCAAAAATGTTCCAGAGCCCAAAGTTAAGGAAAGGAGAGAAGACCATCCAAGAATTGTTGATCAAGGACAAACTTCTTTCATCCTGGAGGCCAAAATTGCCAAGATAAGAATCTCTGTCCCTCTCACCGAATTATTAAAAAACTCTGAATACCACTCCAAAATTGCCACAAAATTGAAACCCCCAGGGGAAATATCTGTTGTTTTAGATTCGCTGAATCTTCAGGATGATAGGCCCACCATTATGTTTGGACTCCATGTAGATGGGCCTTCTGATGAAGAAGTCCCTCCTTTTTATCTTAGCCTGAACATCCATAATTCCATCTTGCACAATGACATGCTTGACTCAGGAGCCTCTCATAATCTGATGCCCAGAAGAATCATGAATGAATTGGGATTAGAAGTGACCATACCCTACAAATACCTCTTCTCCTTTGAATCTAATAAAGTTAAGTTCCTGGGTTTGATCAAAGACTTGGTCATTTCTTTAACCCAGATCCTTGCCAAAACCCTGGTCATGGATTTGGTTGTGTCTGATATCCCTGCAAAGTTTGGAATGTTGTTGTCAAGACCATGAGAAACAAAACTCAAATGTGACCTCCAAATGGACATGTCATATGCCACTATCCCCATCTTCGGGATACAGAGAATTCCCTTCAGAGAGTAGAAGTTGGCATACATGGTGACTAGCACTAAGAGGCCACACAATCACCGTGTATATTCACTGGACACGAAAATGGGCTTCGCTATTTTCTTCATAGAAGGTGGTGAAGAAAGTTTCAGTTCATAAAATGCTACATTTGTGCCTACTCAGGAAGAACTGGAGGGAGTGTGGGATGTGAGTTTTGACGGGGTGACATGCATAGAAGGGGCAGGATCTAGAGTGTGGATGAGACTCTCAGGAGGGAGAGATTTTAATTACTCTTACAAGATTGCTTTCAACTGTATAAACAATGAGGCAGAGTATGAGGCTATGGTGTTAGCCATTCATATATTGAAGGATTTCCAAGTCAAAAGGGTAGTAATACATGGGGATTCTGAGCTAGTGATCAAACAAATGATAGGTGAGTATCAGGCCAGACATACTAGGATGAGAAGTTACATAAATGTTTCCAAGGACCTCATAGAATGCTTTGAAGTATGTAATATTAATATGATACCTAGATTACAAAATTGCATGGTTGATTCCATGGCCTCTTCTGCGGTGGCCTTCAAGGTTCCTATGCACCTTGGAGGGAAATATGAAGTCGAAGTTAGACATAGGGCCTCCGTCCTAGATAATGTGAAAAACTAGCAAGTATTTGAGGATGACAGTCAAAATTAGAAGTTCTTCACTCTCATTGGGGATTTTGATGGATTGAATGCTGATAAAGAAAATGAGCTTCTAGAGGAGGCTACTCCCACTCAATCCCCCTTTGAAAACCAAACTTCCCCTCGCAAAGAGGTGCCCCAAGAGGAGGAGGTTGCTCTGGTTGAAGATGGTGATGGTGGCGAAATTGAGGAAGAATGGGAACCATAGTTTCAAGAGGATGATGGAAAAAATGAATATGTGAACAATATCTATGGAAAGGAGATCGTGCAGCTGAAAGGTAACTCCATCCCCATGAGTCTAGTCCCTTTAGAAAATATTTTTTATCCTAATGATGTGGCTAACGAACCTCAGCTGATCCAAAGCTGTGAATCTGTTGAGGAGGTAAATATTGGGACAAAAGATCAGCCCAAGGTCATCAACATATCAAGAGCACTCTCATCTGAAGCCAAGAAAAAATACATCTCAGTGATGACAGCGTATTCATATGTGTTTGCTTGGAGCTACAGTGACCTAAAGGCTTATGATACAAGCATAATACAACATACCATTCCAATCAAGAAGGACGATATGCCTTTCAAATAGAAGCTAAGAAGGATGAATCCCAGACTGCTACCCATGATAGAAAAGGAGATCAAGAATAAATTTGAGGAAAAAATTAGTATGGCCCTCATATTTTCACGTTGGGTGGCAAATCTGGTCCTTGTTAGGAAGAATAATGGGGAAATAAGAATATGCATTGACTTCGAGAACTTGAATAGAGTTTCTTTGAAGGATCGCTACCCACTTCCCAAAATGGACCATATCTTGCAGAGAGTATTGGGTTCACAAAGGATCTCCATGCTGGATAGCTTCTCAGGTTATAATCAGATCATGGTGCACCTAGAGGATTAAGAGAAGACATCCTTCACCACACCCTGGGGCACCTTCATGTATGCTAAAATTCCATTTAGGAGTATGAATGCAGGGGAAACCTTCCAGTGGGCCATGGACATAGCCTTCATTGATGAAAGAGACAAAATTATGGTCATTTATCTAGACAACATCACTATTTTTTTCCAAATATGATGAAGAACATGTCACACACCTCTTGAGAATGTTCAAAAAATGTAGAAAGTTTGTCATCTCCCCGAATCTGAAAAAAATCATTCTTATCTCTGAAAGAAGGGAGGCTGCTGGGGAATATTATCTCTTAGGAAGGCATCAGGATAGATCCAAAGAGGGTTGAAGCGATTAACAAAATTGAGCTCCCTCGAAATAAGGTAGAGGTTCAGTCCTTTCTGGGAAAGGTAAATTTTCTGAGAAGATTTATTGTTTTTTTTACCGAAATAGTGAAATATATAACAGATATGTTGTGAAAGGATAAAGAAATCAAGTGGAATCTTGAATCTAAATAATCGTTTGAAGTCATAAAGAAAGCCATATCTGAAACACCTATACTTGCAGGCCCTAATTTTTCTAAAGAATTCCTCATATTTTCATTTTCCTCAGAGCACAGAATGGTAGGGGTATTGCTGCAGAAGAATCATGAGGGACATGAACAACCCATCGCTTTTTACAGAAAGACAGTGAGAGATGCTCCCCTTAAGTATAATATCCTATATAAACAAGCTTAGTCTCTGGTTCAGGCCTTAAAATATTTCCGAGTGTACATCCTACATTCCTGTATCATTGCTCATGTCCCCACCAATATTGTGAAGGATATTTTGACCCAACTTAATACCGAGGGACAAAGGGAAAAGTGGATAGCAGTACTACTCGAGTATGACCTGGAAATTAAGCCCATAAAATTGATCAAAGGACAGGGACTAGTCAATATTATGGCCCAATCCAATTGTGACACTCTCAGCCTGCACATGAATGATGAATTATCAGCAAAGAGTAAAATATTCAGGGACATCCAGGTTCCCCACTGTCCCCCAGTAGGTGACCATTTTCTGTCATCCCTGTGGTACACTGATATAATTTTTGTGTTACAACATATGTAGGCCCCATAGGGTATGGACAGGAGAAGGTCCAGGTTTCTCAAGCAGAAAGCATCTATGTTATGCATCTTGGAGGGAAAATTGTATTGGAAGGAGGTAGGAGGGGTGCTGCTGAACTATGTGGATGGGCAGTAGGAAAAGAGGCTCATTGAGGAGTTACATGAAAGAGAATTTTTAGGCCATCACTATTGGATGGCCACTATAAAAAAAATCATGAGGGCATGGTTCTATTGGCCCACCATCTTCTCCAATACTCACAAAAAGGTTTCTTCCTGCCACAAATTTCAAATCTTTGAGGGGAGAAGGAAGCTATTACCCATTCCCTTGAAACCCATACAGGTTGAATCCCCTTTCCAACGATGGGGGCTATACTTCATTGGAGAAATAAATCCACATTCCTCAGGGCAGCACAGGTGGATCCTCACTGCCACCGACTAATTCACGAAATGTCTTGAGGCCACTCCCACAAGACAAGTTCCCAAGACAATGATCATGCAGTTCATCAAGGAGCATATCCTGTAAGGATTT
Source organism: Pseudotsuga menziesii (assembly GCA_001517045.1). Classification (NCBI taxonomy): domain Eukaryota; kingdom Viridiplantae; phylum Streptophyta; class Pinopsida; order Pinales; family Pinaceae; genus Pseudotsuga; species Pseudotsuga menziesii. The sequence goes on along the minus strand of LPNX010112326.1, from coordinate 1,192,466 downwards.
GGGGTTCCTCGAAAGGTAATCACTGATAATGCTCCTGCATTCAAATCTAAGAAGATGGTGGATTTATACTTCAAATACCACATACAGTTGGGACATTCCACAACCTACTATCCCCAGGGAAATGGGCTAGCATAATCTTCAAATAAGAGCCTCATGAGAATCATCAAGAAGCTGCTGCAAGATAACAATAAATGTTGGCACACCAAGATAATCCATACTTTGTGGGATATGACAGAATTAGTGTGAAGAATTCTATAGGCACCTCACCTTTCCAGTTGGTTTATGTCTCTGAAGTATTTTTTCCTAGTACCCTGAGCTTACCAGTGATGAAATTGCTACAGGAAGAAGAAACATAACACATCCAAATCAAAGGAGGATGTATCAGTTGATCAAAATACAACAACAAAGGGAGTAGTTATTTGACAAAATTCAGAAGTTTCATAAGAAAATGAAAGAAATCTTTGACAGAAGGATGAAGCCTAAGGATTTCTAGTTGGGAGATGTAGTTTTGTTGTGGGATGAGTTGCATGAGGATAAAGGGAAGCATGGAAAGTTTGATCACCTGTGGAAGGGCCAATATAAAATTACATCCTTCAGAGGAAAGAATGCTTGTGTATTGGGTGAGATGGAGGGCATTATAGTATCTGGAGCTCCTGTAAATGGGAGGCTCCCCAAACATTATTTTATGTAAAGTAAGTTCAACTCCATTACCATTGTATATACTTTTTCTTTTAAAACATTGCAGGTGTAGATGGCTCTCTGGTAGACTAAAAGCACGAGGTTAAGGTAGAAATGTCCCTAAGAAATCTGTCATTTTGGATTTTTCTTTTTTTAAACAAATTTTGCAGTTGCAGACACTAGAACAAAATTCGAGAATTTCATGAAAATTTGGGACCAACCCAATGGATAAGGAACTTGTTCTACAGAGTTATTTTCTACCTCACAGGGAGGATAGCATCCCCGAGTTGGATCTTTTGTTAGCACCTGGTTAGCACTGGTGATAAATTTTGAAGATCTTTGGAGGTGGGATAACACTATTTTGAGCTGAAACAGTTGGCATGGGAGTAGGCCGATGAAAGGAGGAACAAGGTCTGAAAATTATTTATCATAAGACCTTGAAGGGCATAGATCAGGTATTGCAGGTTGCACGGTTATTAGAAGAAGATTGACATTGTAAAACCAGGGTTAAAAGGCATGTAGAATCAACCGTCGGATGAACAAGTAGAATAGATCAATGAAGGAGGAAGAGTTCACCGAGGAATGATGCATGGTTTGAAAAGTTGTAGAGGATTTGTGAAATCCGTTATATCCTTTAGATTTCAACGACTGAGATCTAAAGAGGATTGAATATCTACGGTGAAAGCATATTTCACATTGGCAAATATGTGTAGAGGATAAACCATATCGAAGCTGCGAAATCTCGTAGGACTTGCACATATGAACGANAGAGGATTGAATATCTACGGTGAAAGCATATTTCACATTGGCAAATATGTGTAGAGGATAAACCATATCGAAGCTGCGAAATCTCGTAGGACTTGCACATATGAACGCCCACGATATTGAGCGAGCCATATCTATGGAAAAGATGGTTTTTTGATGCCCAAAGATTCTCAAAGTATAAAACAAGGATTCCATGTTAAAATAATGATAGACACCGCACCTCTGGATGATGAAGATCTGGTGGCGATCCGATCGACTGCTCAGATTTATTTCACGAGGGGAAAGTGCATAGAGTTTAGCAAGAGGAGGCGTTGTGAAATATTGTAGGGCCCCACATTTTGGAGGACCAAGATCGTGGTGCTAGTTAGATATATGGTCTTGGTTGATTTCACGATAGAAACATGCATGAAGGTTAACCAAACAAAGGATTGCGAAATCACGCAAAGGCCTCATTATGGAGCAGTCAAGATTTCCCGTGGAAAAAATATACGTCTTTGTTTTGTTGTGCACATCCAAAGGTGTGAGGGGGGGAAAAGATGAATGGATGTACAAAATGGGGATGGATCATAGACAAATCCAACCTTGAAGAGTTCACTTGGGAGAATAAAATTGTAAGAGAAGTTTTGAGACATCACTTTTAGTCAAGCGATCCTGCATCTTAGGTGTTGCATTACCATTTTTTATCTAGCGTGTCTGTTAACCTATATTTCTTCTTTTATATGTAAATCATTGCGAATATTCCACCTCAGGAGTTTGTTAGTATTTGAAATGATTATTTAGGATTAATTCTCAATTTTGTAGCTGAATTCGGTTTTGTTTCAAGGTTGGTCTCGGGAGCCCATGAAACTATAAATGTACCCTCGATAGAGGAAGAAAGGGTGGAACTTTCATTCAGAAGCATTCTGATTTTGGTTTTATATCTCTGTAAAATTTCTTGGAAGTATTAATGAGAAGCATTATTCTGCGTTTCTGAGATTCATCACGGTGTTCTACACTCGGTTCATGTTTCCTATTTACATCATTTCATATGTGTAAATTCCTGCTAATTCTTTCTAGATTTTATGCAAGGAATTCATTTCATTAAGCGCTCCTCTCATCAGATATATCATTTGTAATGTGTCTGTAATGATTGTTCATCCTTGTTAGGTGCTCCATTTATGTCATTTTCCTTATTCGTTGCTGCTGCTAAAGGTGGTGCAAGAGATTCATCCATAGATAGGTGCCTCTTGCTTCACTGGGATTTCTCCTCTTTCTCCTACCACCCTTTTAAATATATTTGGCTGAATATGACACATAGTTTGCCTCAGAATAAAAAGGAAAACCCCCACTCATTTTCACTGTAATATCCTTGATAGATTCAGGTTGTGACTCTATAAAGAGGGTGTGGTACTTATTCTGTCCAAGGACTCGGTAAATGCCAATGCAACGTCTCTGCATGAATATGATGAGATTTCTTAGGAGGAGGCCGAGCTGTGAGGGGCCAGACCCGTGATTTGTTTTCGAATATTTGGAGATTCACATCGGGGCTTGCAAACAGAATTTTTTTCCTCATGTGAAGGATCTCCCCATTTATTCTTTTCAAGTTTTTTTGGGGGAATTTTATCCTTAAAAACCTCAGTATCCTTTTTTTACTATAAATTTTATTATTCGAGTGTAATGGACATTGATTTTTTGTTTTTGTCATCCAAGAAGTCCCGAACTCGAGCAATTTTAGAGTTTGGGGAGGACATGGTTGAAATGGTTTTATCAATCCCTTCATATCATCTGGGTGGCATGAAGGTTGGCATTCTGAATTGCTCAAACTCTGAATCAATTAAAAAAATTATTTGATTGTATAATACTGTTAGATACACTTTTGGGGAAATGAAAGAAAAAATTGAAGTTAAATTTTGACGAATATAAATATGTTTCCCGACTCTCCTTTGGTTTTATTTTTTGAGTTTCCAGATACTCTTTCGTCAAATTGTTTTTATTTAATGGATTTTCATAACTCTTTTTTTTGTTCACAAACTTAATGAGCTCATGTAGTGTGGGGAATGGGATCGATACTGTAGGTATATGTCTTCAGTTATTTTTCCACCAAGAGTGAGCGAACAACTTGGGCTTCTCCAAAAATATCTTCATTTCTCTAAGAAGTAAAATTATATGGCCATTATCACGCGTTGCAACGCCACTTGACTCCTGGTGTAGGGCATTCTGTTCAGTCACGTCAGAGATAACATCCTGTCTTAGGGACTGTTCCATTCTTCCTTGAGCTTAGGATCAGGATGGAACTGTTACTTCGACCTATTTTAACGGGACATCGTCCTATGCTGGCCCTTATTTTCAAGGGAAAAGGGTTTAATAACATTGAATCCTTGGCCTTACGTATTAATTTTTGAACCAATATTGAAACAATGCTGCTTAGGATGGTGATATGGTGGGTACTATGTCTTCAACATTTTTGAACCGTTCAAAATATTACAATTTCCTTTTCATAAATATCATTTTGTTATAGAAACTTTGTTTTTGGTGCTCTCATTTAAGAAACCGAGTTCAGGAAAAAAAAGGAAAATGAATAAATTGCATAATCTCATATATAATGGTAGTTTGTTACCGCACACCTTATATACTCATATAAATATTTCTAATCTTCTACAAAATTTGCATCACACTTATAGAAAAATATTAAGAAGTTATTCTCCTTGGGAACAACCTCATACTAAGCCGTTTGAACCTGTGCATGCATCTGCTTTCTTTGGTAGAGAGGGTATTTTAGATTTTTATTGTAACAATTTCATTTACTGGGCTGTAAAAGCTTACATATTTAAAAAATTGCTGCTTTTTGGGTTTAATAATGTCCCCTGCTTTAGATTTAGATGATTCTAATATTATATCATTCGAGAAGTTTCGAACAAGATGAATTTAATTCCATTAGAGATAATATTCGAGATTATTATGGAAACAACAATGTTTATTGCTAATGATACTTTTACATACTACTTAAGAAATTGTTGTTCTACTGTTATAATGTTGGTCATCACTATATAGATGATTTAATGTTTATGTCATCGAAGGAGTTTGGAACTGGGGGAATTTCTTGTTTGACGAGGATATTTGTGATTGTTTTGACATAACCTGAGTTTACTGTACTAAAAGGGATGACATATTTAAGAATGTGTTGTTCTACTGGTATAATGTGAGTTACTATTAAATATAGATGATTTATACATTTTGTGTCATCAAAAGAGTTCCAAGAAGTTTCAAACCGAAGAAATTGGTTGGTTCGAGTGGATATTTGAGATTAATATTCCATTTTTACATGGTGTTTTCTTTCCCCGTTGATCTATAATAGAATTAGGACTGATGTTAATATATTGTAATTTAGTTGTCAAGAGTTTCATATCGTGGCTTGCAAACAGAAGTGTTTTCCTTGTGTGAAGGATCTTTGCATTTATTCTTTTCAAGTTTTTTTTGCGGGAATTTTATCGTTAAAAACCCCAGTAGCCTTTTTTTAATATAAATTCTATTATCCGAGTATAATGGACATTTATTTTTTGTTTATGTCATCCAACAAGTCCCAAACTCGAGCAATTTTAGAGTTTGTGGAGGGCATGGTTGAAATAGTTTTATCAATCCCTTCATATCATCTGGCTGGCATGAAGATTGGCATTTTGAATTGCTCAATCTATGAATCAATGAAAAAAATTCTTTTATTGTATACTACTGTTAAATACACTTTTTGGGAAATGAAAGAAAAAATCGAAGTTAAATTATGACGAATATAAATATGTCTCCCGACTCTCCTTTGATTTTATTTTTTGAGTTTCTAGAGACTCTTTCATCAAATTGATTTTTATTTAATGGCTTTTCATAACTCTTTGTTTTTGTTCACAAATGCAATGAGCTCATGTAGTGTGGGGAATGGGTTCGATACTGCAGGTATATGTCTTCAATTATTTTTCCACCAATAGTGAGAGAACAACTTGGGCTTCTCCAAAAGTATCTTCATTTCTCTAAGAATTAAAATTATATGGCCATTATCACGCGTTGCAACACCACTTGAATCCTGGTGTGGGGCATTCTGTTCAGTCACCTCAGAGATAACATCCTATATCAGGGACTATTCCATTCTTCGTTGAGCTTAGGCTTGGGATGGAACCGTTACTCCGACCTACCTTAATGGGACATCATCCTACATTGACCCTTATTTTCAAGGGACAAGGGTTTAATAGCATTGAATCCTTAGCCTTACGTGTTAATGTTTGAACCAATATTGAAGCAACGCTGCTTAGGATGGTGATATGGTGGGTACTATGTCTTCAACCTTTTTGAACTGTTCAAAATATTACAATTTCCTTTTCATAAAGATCATGCTATTATAGAAACTTTGTTTTTGGTGCTCTCATTTAAGAAACTGGGTTGAGGAAAATAAAAGAAAATGAATAAATTGCATAATCTCATATATAATGGTAGTTTGTTACCATACACCTTATATACTCGTATAAATATTTCTAATCTTCTACAAACTCTGCGTCACACTTATAGATAAATATTAAAAATTATTCTCCTTGGGAACAACCTCATACTAAGCCTTTTGAACCTATGCATGCATATGCTTTCTTTGGTAGAGAGGGTATTTTAGATTTTTATTGGAACAATTGCATTTATTGGGATGTAAAAGCTTACATATTTCAGAAATTGATGCTTTTTGGGTTTAATAATGTCCTCTGCTTTAGATTTAGATGATTCTAATATTATATCATTCGAGAAGTTTCAAACAAGATGAATTTAATTCCATTAGAGATAATATTCAAGATTATTATGGAAACAACTATGTTTATTGCTGATGATAGTTTTACATACTACTTAAGAAATTGTTGTTCTACCATTATAATGTTGGTCATCACTAGATAGATGATTTAATGTTTATGTCATCGAAGGAGTTTGGAACCGGGGGAATTTCTTGTTTGACGAGGATATTTGTGATTGTTTTGACATAACCTGAGTTTATTGTGCTAAAAGGGATGTCATATTTAATAATGTTTTGTTCTATTGTTATAATGTGAGTTACTGTTAACTATAGATGATTTATACATTTTGTGTCATCAAAGGAGTTCCAAGAAGTTTCAAGTCGAAGAAATTTGTTGGTTCGAGTGGATATTTGAGATTAATGTTCCATTTTGCATGGTCTTTTCTTTCCCCATTGATCTATAACAAAATTAGGATTGATGTTAATATATTGTAATTTGGTTGTCTAGGAGGGGTTTCATTGTAAATTTATGGTTTCCTTGATACCCACATAGTTGCAAAATAACAATTGTGAATTTGTAGATTGAATTCTAGCCCCCCCCCCTCATAAACAACAAAATCGTGGTCGATATTAATAATATGGATTGAGGTAGGGGGAGAAGGGATTTTCTATATACTCACATGGGATTATTATTGACATTGCAAAATATGGATCGAGGGTTTGTAGACGTAGTTCCATGTTAAACATTGGATTTAGGGTCGATGTTAATACTAAGAATTGCAGTCTGATGGGAGGGTTTTCATCGTCAATTTATTGTTTTTTCAATACCCAAATAGATGATTATCATGCTTGAAAAATATGGAATGTGGGTTTACACACTGATTTCTTGGTTTGCATTCTTTCCCCCATTGATAAACATTAGAATGATTCCTGATGTTAATAATAAATACTATGGCTTAGGGTTGTGGAGGAGGGGTTTCATACCAGATTACATATTTGAGGGATGGGTTACTTTTGTTGTCCCCTGTAAAAATTGAGGCCTCTCATGAAACTCTGTAAGGAAGCAATTATGTAGGGACATGCCAATAAGTAAGTGCTTAGATAATGAAAAACATAAACATATTAACACATAAATTCCTCATCCCAACACCACTTCTATAAATGATGTCTTGCAACATCATTTAGTTTGGCATACATGCTTATTTTATACAATCATTTAATTGCAACTATGGTATGAAAAAGGCTATAGCTAATTTACCTAAATTAGATATGGATGGGTATAATCCTATTTCTTACATTGAGATCTAACTAAATAGAGAGTAATACGAACCTTAGAACATCCACATGGATGTTGACTTAAGATTTCATGCAAACTCTCTTAGTATAATTCCTATGACAATGTATTTATTGCTGATTTGAATTGCTATGTGTTTAATGTCAATTTGAGAGTTTCATTGTGCAAGTTGTTCATAATTGTTGTTTCCAACAAAGTTTTCTCCAACACTTAAAAATGGAACAACTAATTAACATAACAAAAAGATACACACATCCCTTTGCATGGATTCATGTGGAACAATTCTCATCTTTTATTTTTCCTATTTGGATTAATACAAACTATTCCATATGAATTCTACTTAATATTTCATGCGAACTCTCTTAGAACAATTCATATGACAATGGATTTACTACTGGTTTGAATTGCTTTGTGTTTAGTGTCAATTTGAGAGTTTCATTGTGCAAGATTTTCATAATTGTTTTTGCCAACATATTTTTCTCCATTAACTAAATCTGGAACAACTCATTAATATAGAAAATAGATACATGCATCCCTCTGCATGGATTCATGTGGAACAATTCCCAGTTTTTAATTTTTCCTCTTTGGATTTATAACAAATTGTTCCACATCAATGATTTAACTCATGTTTAGGGGTTTCTAAAGGAATTTCAATTTGAGTGAACCTCCTTTATTTCCAATTGAAGTTTTATACTAAGAGTACATCAAATGAAACTAACAATCGCTTGGAGAAACCCCTTAATGTTGACTTGAGACTGCATGCAATCTCTCTTAGGACAATTCCTAAACACTGAATTTATTGCTAGTTTTATTTGCTATATGGTTATTGTCAAACTGAGAATTTCATTGTTTTCCCACTTGATCAAAATCACAGGTATTCTTTCACCCCGTTGTACTATTTGAGACAATCGTCGAGCTAGAAAAATATTCAGTTATGCTTTCAATGTATTTGAATTCATAAAATTCCCACAATGGGAAATTTATTCCTTAGAATTTTTAATTTTAGTCATTGATTTGTGGTCCACGAATGTGAGTTAAACAATCCACAAGTGATATTTTTTTAACATAAACAAATCATTGAACTCTTATGTAAAAATAAACATTGTTAACTTCTTGCATATCGAAGCTATATAAACTCTCAAATCGATCATTATATTTTGTAACCATAAATTTATTGCAATGGGTTAGTATGTCTATATATTATAGATATCAAGATATACATTGATTGTTAGGTTTCAATGCCGCAACGAAAAAAAACCTGGAAGAAAGTCTTCATTTTCTTCTCCATATCTTTAATGCAAGGGTTAGCTTGCAAAAAAAGAGCTTTCTTCAAGGCATAATAAATTAAATCTTTTGCTGAACTACATTGTACATCACAATGCAAGAATATATTTGCATATATGATTTGTATCTCTTTCCTGCTGTGCATAAACTTTCCTTTGTACTTGAGGAATTTAAATCCAAAAACCATTGTCTATCTTCATATCAATAATATATATAGACATATCTTTCTTGTGTTGTCTTTCCATTGATGTACTTTACTAGGATGATTCCATATAATACAATGTATTTTTTTTTAATATGCTATAATTTTTTGCCAATGACTAGCCATTCAAAGATATGTTGAACATTCTACATATATATTATAGATATAAAGTTATACAATGGTCGCTTGATTTCAATTCCATGACCAAAAAGGAAAGTTTCTAAAAGAAAGTCTTAATTTTCTTGATCACGACTTTGATGTAAGGGATTATATAAAAAAATAAGTCTTTTTGCAAGGAATATTAACTTGCATCTTTTTTTGAACTAAGTGTACATCACTATGCAAACGTAAATTTGAATGTAAGATCTATGGTGATTTCTTGGTATGTATCTACTTTCCTTATTGGTCATGGAATTGAAATCGACTGACCATTATATATCTTCATATCTATAATATATATAGACATGTATTTATTATCTTAACTTTTACAATTAGAGGTTTTTATGAAGTTCTATTTACCAAATAAAATTTTCAACACGTCAGGAGATAAAAAACTCTTGACCTCATGTTTTTCATCATAATCCCAAATCATAGCATTAGAACATATTCAACTCATGATATACTAGCATTGGAAATCACGTCATATTCATTTGTTAATATTTCAGTATTTTTTCTATGACTATACAAATACTTATGAGTCTCAAAAGTTATAATACGAATGGCATTTCACTTAAAAGTACAAATAGAAAAAAAAAACAAAACAGATTTAGATTAGGTAAGGCCTTCATTTACTAGCTTACTCTGTTAAACATAAGATTGTTTTTTCATTTGAAAAAAATTCAAAACTTAGCATCTGCTAGCTATTTTTTATAAATGCAAATCCATTTATATGTTGTTCGCAAAAAAAAAATCTACCATATCATCATTTTGACACTTCATACTATCAAACTATCATTTAATTTGTACCTTACTATATGGTGATGATAGAAGTTTTAGTTAGTGTATTAAACACTTGTATGTTTGAGAGAGAGAGATAAAATGGGTTCTATCCCCACGTTGTTATTATATCCTTTATATTGTTTTTTGATAGGTTCTTATCCATCCTTGATTTATGGTGTATAGGATTTGTCTTGAGTTGATCCTTAACTATTGATCCTATGTACTAATGGCCACCTTAAACATGTAACCCTATCCCTTTGTATTGACCCTACCACACTCTCTTCTTCTATTATCTACTATTCCTACTCGTCCCTCTTGAAAGTTTATTCTTATTCCTCTTCCAAAACATGTAACACATGGACTATTATTGGATTGTAAAGATAAACTGCTCCCCATGTTGATTGTTTTGGAGCTTCCATCAGTAAGATAAATCTTCAAACAACTAGTAAAATAAACATGTCGATGGGTATGCCCAATCTGCAGAGAGATTGTTAAGTTTCAGATGTTCTTTTTGTGCTTTTTGCAGAGACATGGTGTGGTTATGCCCATGCAATCTCATATTTGTCCCTCGTTCCTTCATGATGACTGTTGGAACCCTGCGTGAAAGACCCTTCTCCATTAACAAACAAAACTTTGACATTAGTATGCAGACTCTATATATATCATTGCACATAAAAAAACCTCTAAACTTGTGGCTTTAACAGTTAACAACATCCATCAAATTGATGTAACACAATTTAAATGAATAAGTCCAAAGAGGCTTATGCATTTGAAGAAACCCATAAGTTATCCTCATTAGACATAATCCAATTTATGAAAAATGAGAGGCCACATTTAATTTTGGTATCTATCTCTTTAAAAAAATTTGCACCACAACAATCCAAAGACACGTCCCTACTTGAGAAAATTGAAAATACAAAAAAGGGCCTGTGTGTTAGGTTGTACATGAGTATCATCATAGGTTGATTCCATAACAAGTGCAACCACATATGATATAAAGTAGCATGAAACTTCCCTAGGAAAAAATGAATTAGTGGTCAGTCAAGAAATCTCACTCAAAGAAACAACTTACCAGTTAGAATTGTAGAAACCTTTTAGCATAGCAAGGCCTCTTATTTTCTATCCAGCAAGGGATTCTATAGATATAAACATGTGTTTCTAAATCTTCATTCATAAGGACACACGTTTATTTCTATGCTTTATGATCCCAAGATAGATGCACACGGGAAAAAGTAACAATATCCACCAACATATCATCTATTTCTTCAAGCTCACCTTTGTCATGCATACTAGAATATGATGGGGCCATACACTCTCCAGCTTCTTCAACAATAGCCCCTTGATTATAGTTTGTGTCTTTTTTAATTATCTTGGACATAAATGGAAATGTAGTTTTAATTTCTCATGCACAACATATAAGCCTACACATAAATCCTGCCCCATAGTACCATTCATCTCAATAGGCCCTCTCTTCACACTCTCATAAGCATACTCCTTAACCTTCTTATAAAGACAACGCAATTCATAAAATTTCCGAACCAGACATTCGGAGACAAGATGGTGCCCCAAAATTTCAAAACAAAGGGGGAGAACAAGGGTTAGGGTGAGATCCCCTACCAGTTAAGAGAAGGATATAAGGATATTGAAATCCTATTCAACAATTCCCTCAATTCCAAGGAACTGTAGATATTATGGTTCTCTATCCATGGATTTTCTCTGCTTTGGACTCCAATATCAGAAACAATGGCTTTATCCTCTGCCAAAATTCCAATGCAAAATAATGAATATTCTCTTCTTGGCTGTGGTTGTGGATGTGTTTGTGTGCATATAAATGGATGGGATGAAAGCTTAAACCATGAAAAGGTCTGACTCGTTTGTTATCAATGCAATTGACCCCCATGCGAGATAAATCAGAATGTTGAATTCACGCGATGAAGTAAGATGCCAAATAGGAAGAAACCACATTAATTACGGCTATGGCCCAATCGGAAGAAAATAGCAGACTGACTATCAAATAGGAGGGAAACTAGTTAATTATCACCAAAATAGTATGAAGACATGTGTTGAGTTTCTATTCGCTAGACTAATGAGGAATATTTTGAGAATTCATCTCAATTATTTAACGCCTTCACCTAGAGGCTTGATACTACTGGTATAAGTTCTAATATGGACTGTAAGTGACCACCAAGACCTTATAGAGAAGATACCAAGTTTGTTTCTTTTCACTTGACACATGTTATTACCTGAAGGTGACCACCATTGCACTGTTTAAGGGTTGTTATGGATTCTACTTCTATTTGGATGGTGTTTTCAGACTTTCCTTATTTAAACAGAAATGTTGTGAGGTGTCTTTCACCCTTTTACTATCTTTCTTAAAGTTCGAACATTGATATTGCTTGTTGTACCTATTACTCTACATGTCTAAACCTATCCTGCAACTTTTTATCTCTCTCTCTCTCTCTCTCTCAGGTATGTATAGACCCTCATGTAAGGGTCAATTTTGTTTCATTTGTTGAATTTCATGTAAGAGGCATAGAGTGTTATGAAAGATAAATTTCTAAATATAAGGAAGGCCCAAATTCACCAACCTATCATACTTGTTCTTTTTTTTGTTGCATATTAGATTTTTTATTGCTACTACAATTTTTTCTAATTACTCTTACTTTTGATGCTACTTTGCTGATTATATGTTTGCATTTGTTAAATGTGTGCTGCAACTTTAAATCAGTCCTATTTGAAAGTGTTAAAGTTGAACGAGAATGACTTTCAATATTCGATGGCTCATATTTTTGTACTATTCGATGCTCTATTTATGCAATATTAGATAACGTTTAGTACATATCTCTCTCCAAGAATTAAGATATACCTAAAAATTTCATATGTCTCTTTGATATTTAATATATCTTCCTCTCCATGCTAAAATAAAATCAACTCCATCCTCTCAACCTCACCTGCTAAACATATCCTCTATTTATTGCAAAAAATGTTGTTACCATCTAGAAAAAAATGCCTTACGGCCATTTCAACGAAACATTGTTGAAAAATGTTGGGATTGCCACTTTTCCCATTTTGTTTTCATTTTACTAGTACTACCAAAGCTCTATTGCATAACCTCTTGGATATTACGAAGACCACCTCTACAAACTTCGTGCAACCAAAAGAGAAATTTTTGAGTTGCTATGTTACAGTGAAAGGATGGGTAATGGTGGAGAAAGGATTTGTCTTGTGACCTGGGATATGGATAAGTAATTGGGCTACATGAAATCCCCTAAGCCAAATTTCACATATGCAAGGAGATAATTGTTTTTTTTCAAAACAAACAACAACATTTATAATGGAAAATTACTAAATGAGACTTAAGAAAACTATGTCTATTTGAACATATGAGTGGATAAACCTTTATTTTTATTACTTTTATAACCTCAGGAAAGCATGATTGATATCACTAAAGTTTCATATCGAACCCACTAAAGGAGAGAGGCCTCCCTTACCAAAATTTTGATATCAACAAAGGAGCAAGATGAGAAGCCAAGATTTTATAACTGGAATAGTGGAGGTGGAACTTGCTCAAGAGACCACAAAAGACTGCATCAAATACCAAATACCACATAACGTAATGATCAGGTTCCCACACTTTCTTGAAGGATGCATCTCGACTAGTTAGACACCTCCAATTTGTAGAGAAATATCAACATGGATAGAAGAGTGTCCAAAACAACTAGCATCGAATTGGAAATGTATATGATTGATGCCTCGTTTCTTTACACTATATGTCCACTTGACGATAAGTTGTGGAAAATGAAACAATAGTCTCATGCCTTGAAGGTGGGTTGTTGCTCTCCTTATATTGGACCATATTTTGGGTATATCACAATAGGATTGAAAGGTAAAGTATACTTAATTATGTTCTTGGACTTGGCACTGCAATCCATTCATGTATTATATATATAATATATATAATATTATATGCATGTTTGAAGATGTGTCTAAGATAAGAAAATGGATTTGGGATTCAACCAATTCTAAACATGTTGATGAGATTGGTGTCGGTGGACAGAAATTGAAATTGTCAAGTATTGGTATTGAGATTCACATTGAGTCCTACAGAATGATAACAATGTTTAAACCGTTAGGTTTGTTTCCTTCTATTTTTTTTCTTGATTAAATATTGTATTTCTCTTTTATTCATGTTTTTTTGTTGTCATTGAATTCACCTTCAGGTTTGCTTCATTCTTCTAGTTTTTTCTTGGTTACAAATTGTGTTTCTCTTTTATTAATGGTTTCTTTTGTTGGTCATTGAATTCATCAATGATTGCAAACATGGAAAATATACTATTAAAATTGAGCTACAAAAGTGAAACTTGGCATGATCCAAGAGAAATAAGTCTGGTTTCTAGAGTTGACATGATCCTATGCAGTTGGACCTCCAAATGATTTGTCCAGAAATGATCACATATGGAAGCAATGACAAAAAAAAGAACATGCAGTTGGAAGCAAGAACTTGTAGCCTTGATATGCATATTAACCTCCAATTGGGCCCCAACCATGAAGATCTATCATTTTTTTAATTAATGGAAACACTCCTACTAAGATTTGTTTTAGTTATTTTGTACTTATCTTGCAATTCAGTTGGTAGGTCTAAATGGGTCCAGCACTCTTTGATAACTATAGGACATGCTAAAATACTTTGAAGAATAGGATAAGGCCTAAGCACATAATCAATGTTGTTATTTTTTATTTAACCACTAGACCAAGGATTGAGCACGTTCATCACATTGTTCTTTTCTCCTTTACTCACTAGATCTTGTGTCCACTGTTTATATATTTAACAAATTTTGCATCCTTGAAAATATGATTGCCTCCTCCTTCCTATAATATATACACTTAGTCATGAGCTAGGAATGTTTTTATAAGTATGGTGGAACAAGTAATTGGCTCCTTAGTACTACTCATAGTAAATTTTTTTTCTTCGAGGAACGTGGGGAAGAGTGATTCCATTTAGTTGTATACTATTATTCCAGGCATGTGGGGAAAGTAACAAGGAATTCAAATAATAAAAACCCATGTTGTGATGCTATCACATTTGAATAAGTTCAAATCACTTATCCTTGATTTTCCCATATCGATCACTTTGGTCTTCTTAATCATGCACTTGCAGTGTTTGATATGCTTATAAGATGAGATCATAAACCCATTTGTATATGTTCAACGAATCACCATTCATGTTATCTTGGAAACTTCTTTATCTTTTCAACACATTCACATCTACTATGGACTTTATGATAAAGTCTTGTTAGCTTATCTACAACTTCTGAGGGAATTAGTTAGGATCCAATACTCACAGTGATGCCACTACAATTGTTGTTTTACTGAATTCATTGCAATTACATGAGAACCTTTCTTATGTGTAAACAAGGAATTTTTTCCACATATTTTTTTAAAGCAATAGAATATCATGGTTTTTATATTTTGATGTAGAAATTATGAATTTGATCACACAACTCCATCTTACATAGATAGATTATGCATATCTCAATGAGCCTTCTGCTAGAAGACACAACATTTTTGTTATTAAAATTGTATCTAGGTGGAGCATTTTGATATCTAATTATTATTCTTCTCTCAGTATTGTGCCCAAAATTATGCCCTTCAAATTTATGTCCTTAAAATGATACTTTGATTTTATTATTACTATCACTAACCTTTTCTCACAAAGAAGCAAAAGCTAACTTCAAACAATATCAAAATACTAGCTTAAATCAGGGACAATTTTAATATGTTAATCCAATAATAGAACTCTAGTGCCATGTTTTATTTTCTAAAGCTTTCTATAATATGGCTTATGATTTCCTAGACAATGATGAGCTTATTGTAGTTGTGGAAAATTATTTCTTTTATCTCTTATATCATTGAAATTTGAAATTATATTCCACTAAAGATTCCAATATTCATTCTTAACCTTTTTCATATTACAAGTGTTAGATTTTTATCATTTAATAAATATGATCTAGGATCTTATCTAAGAGAATAAAATGCACACCAGTAATCAAAAGAGACAAGATACACAAAGATTTTTCCTCAGGGAAACCATAAAGGAGAAAACCCCGCAACTTCCTCAGAGATAGAAGGAGCACCAATAGCAAAAGTAAAACCCAAAAACACAAACATGATCTCCGACAATTGTTCTCTCTCTCACTTGTGAAAGCTCATCCTCTCTCACTCACGCACTACAGTTGAGTGAGTGTGTGTTACAAAAAGAGAGTCTCACTCTCTATTTATACTTGTTTTTGACTTGAATTTTACTCTTACAGGGCCGACCTCACTAGGAGAGTTTAATAACCCTAACACACCTCAACTATGGGCACTATTGCCTTAACTTACAACGGAGGTTTAACCTCAACTCAATTGTGGGGACTATTTCCCAACGTACAATGGAGGTTTAACCTCAATCATTTTACATGACTTTATTATATTAATGACTCTCTCGATTGGAGGAACAAAAATCTCTATGGGGGTATAATGAAATACAATAAGAAATATACAAGTGAATCATACTTGTATGGCCTTCCCCTGTCCCTCTGCAGACTCCTTAGACCCCTTGGACCATTTTTTGTCCTTTGATGTTTCCTATACCATACCTATAAACATGTGAAAGTTGATATACGCGACTTTTAAACCCCTAATCACATATATACATGGGTTTGACCCCTAAAATCGCGTACATCGGGATGTGTACAAAATCCAAATCCTTTTGGAGTTTTCTTTGACATGGATCTGAATCACTTGACTCCTGGCCTTCCATATGATTTGAGATCTCTCGGGTTCGACCTTTCATTACCCCTTTGAAAAGCTATATAAGTAACCTCTTGGATACATTGAAGGCATAAGAGAATTGTGAGCAAAGAAACTATAGTCCATTGTTTCTAGAACTTGTGCTTGAGTCTACATCCCTTTGTCCCTTGGAGCACTTTGGTGTTCTTCCCAAGATTGCCTTTTGCTTGTGAGCTTGCTACCGAGAGATGGAGGATTGAGGTGGTGGAGGCCCAAGTGGGGGATTCAGTTTATCCGATTCCCAGACGTGCCGACAGAGATTGTATCCATTGTAATCTCTGATTTTATATTAATAGAAATATATTTTCCTATCCAATAAAGTATGTTTGAATGAATATTTTATCCATGGATGATTTCAAATGCTTATACATTGTTGATTATATATGCTAGAATAGATCTAACACCAATCTATATAGTATGCTTGTCTTGTTTACTTGTCATTGAGGAAGTGAGTCATCAATTCAAGATGAAGTTGGAAAGCTCAACGGGGATCTACTTCAACCGTCCAGAATAAGGTACGAGGTCTGATCCTTTAGTGTTAGATATTTCATTTCTATTGCATATTGGAAAGGATTGATTTCTGGAGTCAAGCTGTCTGTTCTGGTACCCTAATCCATAGGAATTTCTCTCTGTAACAGAATTGGTGACTCTGCTAGGGAGTTCCTAGTAGTTGTCCTTTGGGGGTTTTCTATTAGCATTCAATGACTTTGAATTTCTGTTTTTCTCTTGTTTTTGTGTCGGGTCTGGGTGCTTGTTTTCCTAGTAGTGTCTGATTGGTGTGAAGCTTGTCTTAGCTTGTCTATTTGCCTTTATTTTTATGCACCTTCCTTCCTGTACACGAATTTTTAACTCACAGTCGCGTATATACGTGGGTTTCACTGCTATTTCCGTGTACACACGTGGGTTTACTACAAACATTCATGTATGCCCTTAGTTTTTCCTTCTAGAGGAAGATTGATTGTTGCTGGGTGAATTTTGATGATTGACGAGTCTGCTTTGATACTGCTAGAGTCTGTATACACCTCTATTTCTGACGAGAGACATTTTTTTTAGGGTAAAATTTCTTTTTTGAATAATGTTCTTGTCATTGCATTTTTGATTTTTTGTTTTGGAATTAGTGCATTAGATTTATTTTACCTTAGTACTTTGCTTGAGTGTGCTTCCAGAGTATGGGGGTTGTAGAACCATTCTTTTGCTTTAGTATCTCATTTTTATTTCAAAAAATCCAAAAATATTTCCTTATCATTATGGATTGCATCTTGCATTTTGCATAGTACTTGCACTAGATTTTCTTTGGAGTATTAGTCAGGATTTCATATAGGAAAGCTTGCATTTATCATTTGAAGAAAATTGTGCATTTCATGTAGTAGCATACCCTATTTTTCATGGACACAATGCATTTGCATTGATTGTTAGGTGTGCATTTTACTTCATGTTGTGTCATAACACCATTAGTTGCACGACCATATACCTCTTTTGAGTAATAAAGCCAATTAAAATAAACGCTTAATTAAAATGAACTACACTATTTTATTTGATAGGGTTCACCAACAAGATTAGGTTTTAGGATCTTGGAATAGTTCATTGTGAGTAAATTCTCCAAGACCACTAAACAACAACATGTATGTGTCTGTCCAGGTGAGCGTGTGAAATTCCCTGGTATAACCAGTGTTTCTCAGGATCCTCCTATAAAAAGGGAGTTAAGCACGAGGCAGTGTGAGTGGTTATTGATTGGGATGATTCCTAGTCATAACTGAGTAGCACCAAAGATATTTCCAGGATTTTATTTGTATCTAGGGGCTCTTTCAAGAGTTTCAGGCTTTGCTACCCTACCCATACGGTCAATCCCACCTGTGACTATCCGCCTGAGCATTGATTATATTGAGGTGACCTTAGTGGCCTTGCCTAGGATATCGAGGGGGTACTTTGTAGGGGTTAATCTATGGGTGTCCCGGCTAGGTTGGGGTCGGATAGCATAGTTTATTTACGCATTGAAGCTGAGGGCCACAATAATTGGTTACGTACCTCTGCTTGTTGTGTATGGGAGTCTCAAGTCTCTCCTAGGAGAAGCATACCTGCTTCATTCGGGAGCTCATTTATCCTACCCTTGATTGCTTGTGTTTGGCTTTAGATTTTATTGGTGTATGATCTGTGCACGTTAGCTTGCCTAGGGTTTGTATAGATAGTGAGTCTTTTGTATTTTTTGAGTCATTGTGGATTCGGGTGTGGCACCTCACCATTCTCGTCATTTAGCAAGACTTTCGCCTTCTACGTTTCCTCCTCCTTTGAGAGAGAGTGATAGACAGTCTAGGTGGACTACTTCGTACATTGAGTCACACACGATGGGAGACCATGTAGAAGGTATTACTAAACCACCTTCTCTCGTTCAAGTGGAAGATGGGGAGTTTACTCCTAACTATGATCCTTCACCTGGTTTTACTGAGTTAGGTCCTATGATTTCTGAGATAGGTACTTTTCATGATAGACCTACTTACTCTAGTGTTGATCCCCCATTGAAGCATCGCTGGTATGGAATTCCAGAAGATGACAAGACTCATTTTGAACCTACGAGGACTAGTTATGGTAGTTATGGTATGTCTGGTTTTCCCACACATGATTTGGCATTTCATGTCGAGTCAGAGTTTGAGCCTAACACTACACCTGGGGGCACTCTCATTCCTTACCATGCGGAGAGGTTTGGGAGCACAAGTTACATTGCACCTTCCATCCCGATGGTGGAAGATACATCACATATTCCTCCTAGGCCTAGGTTTAGTGATTCTATTAGGATACCAGATCTGAGACAAGTGACTATAGGGAACAATACGTACATAATTACACAGGTCCCTTCGTCCTCTATCCCTATTTCTTTGAATGTTCACCCTCCACCTCATTCACGTGGTCGTTTGGGCTACAATGTTGCTATGAGTCATGTCCGTACTGTTACTCGACCATTTGTGTCTCAGGTTCAAGTACCACCTATTGTTTCGGGAGGTCATGTTCATACTTCTAGAGGTCATGTTACTACTTCCGAAGCATATATTCCTACTTCCGGAATGTATATCCCTACTTCTGGAGCATATATTCCTACTTACGGAGTTTCTCATGGGACATCTCATGCGATGACTTATGGACCTTATTATGGGACGCAGTATGGATAGGGTTCTTCACCTTATGGGTACATGTTATGGAGAGAAATTCCTATGGCTTGGGGTACCACAACAGACAGCTTGACTCCAGAAATCAAACCTTTCCAATATGCAATAGAAATTAAATGTCTAACACTAAAGGATCAGACCTAGTACCTTATTTCGGACGGTTGAAGTAGATCCCCGTTGAGCTTTCCAATATTCATCTTGAATTGATGTGTTACTTCCTCAACAACAAGTAAACAATACAAGCATTCTATATATCATGGTGTTAGATCTATTCTAGCATATATAATCAATAATGTACAAGCATTCGACATAATCCCATGGATAAAATATTCATTCAAACACACATTATTGGACAGGAAAAGATATTTCTATTAATATAAATAGGAGATTACAAGGTACAACCTCTGACGGCACATCTGCGAACCGGAGACACGAAATCCCCCACTTGGGCCTCCAAGCCATAGGAATTTCTCTCCGTAATAGTATGAGTGTCAAAAACCTGCTTAATCTCCAAATTATGGCTTTGTAGCTCTGAATAGTCAAGGTACACCACACTATAGTGCTTCCATGCCACCCTATACAGGTCAAACGGGAGGAGGGCACTATGGCCAAGGCCATGGTGGTTATGGTAATCAAACCTATGTGAATCAAAACTATCAGGGAGTGGTCCATAAACCTACTCATCCTAGGCTCCCTTTCCTCATGACACTAAATATTCCTAACTTGTCGAGATTAATGAATGATCCTGTAGCTCATGACCCGGCTTGGTTGGCTGTCCCTACTAAGCTTCCCTTGGACATACCCAAATTTGAGGGAAAACTGGGAGAGGATCCGAGCGAACATGTTACTACCTTTCACCTATGGTTCTCTTCAAATTCCTTACACCAAGACTCGATCCGTTTAAAGCTGTTTCAACGCACCCTTACAGGGCCTGCCACAAAATGGTATATAGAGCTAACTAGGGGGGCATTCACTTTGTTCGATGACCTAGAGATGACTTTTCTTAACCACTTCCAGCTACCAGTGTGTTACAACATTGGTACAGAACTCTTGTCAACATTTCAGCAGGATAAAGTCACACATATCTCGAACCATATCCAAGAGTGGTGTACACGGAAGAGGTTGATTAAAGCCTTTATACCACAAGAATTCCTCCTCGAATGGTTCCTTAAGTTGTTATTGCCTTATATAGCGAAGGATGTTTCTACATCCGTAGTGCAAAATGAGGAACAAGCCATTTTTAGAGCGTAGGAACTGGATTTGATTTATGCTCAATCCAGTTTGTTATATGAGATTATTCCCAATGCTCTGTGTTTTAGTTTCGACCCCAAAGTTAAACCTGGAACACATGCTGATGGCATTGTTGGTTGTGCGAGTGCTAAGCCCGTGGATTCAGTTGTGAAACAAGTCAGTCAATTGTCAATCAACCAATTTGCTTTAGGACAAGCCATGGCTTCATCTCAACCCACCCAAACGAAGAGTGTGCTTTTGGTACAATCGTCGAACCAGAAGGGTAACCAGCAAACCGAAAGGCATAAAAAGAAGGGTAAGAACAATCGTAAGGGTGGGAATAGGAATGAAAATACTAATAATAATGATAAGAACGCCCATAATGCTGGTGGGGACAAGCAATCTAAACGTAAGGTTAAATTTCCTTGCAAGTTGTGTAAGGAAGATCACCTCACTTACTTGTGCCCTTGTATCGATGAAGCCTCGAGATTCTTAGCACAGGGCCCAGCTGTGCTGACTAACCCTTTACCTCACAATAAAAAAATGAAATCAAGGACCCATGATCAATTTGGTGGTGATCAAGATCCGCTCGAGGGTAGTGGTCGTGGGTGCATTAACATGGTGTGTGCTGCGAAAGTTGTGACCCATGCGAAGGACTATGGTTTGTCACAACCCAGCCCAGGTAAAGAACCTGATCCACCAGGGACTCCTTTGTGTATTGAAAAACTTGTGGATAAACCTGAAGCTGCACCTCACATTACTAAGGGATTCCTTAGGCGTTCAGGGCACAATCCTAATGCCCGAGCCGCCCAGAATTATCCTGTTGTTGAGGATTTGGACCACACTCCTTTTGCGATGTCTGCACTAGAAGTACTTCAGAGTTGTCTTTCGCAAAGGAAGGCTTTTCTTTCTGCCCTTGGTGTGAATGATGATAATTCTTCCTCCGTGATTAAATTTGAAACCATAGGACTTCAGCCTCGCTTGCCTTACTATGTGTCTCTTTTGATTCATGTAGAATTTCTCAACATGACCGTCAAGCGCACTATGATTGATGAAGGCGCTGCTTCTTTTGTGATGTCTTTATCATGTTGGAAGGGTTTAGGTTCTCCTGAGTTGTCTAAATCTGTGACCATGTTAATTGCGTTTGATGGGAGAATGTTTAGGCTGCACGGGATCCTTCCTTCCCTTAAAGTCCGTTTGGGAGGGAAGAATGTTGCGATAGAGGTCAAGGTGGTTGATGCGCCCCTCGACTACAATCTCTTGCTGGGTAGGAATTGGATGTATAATATGAAAGCTGTAGCTTGTTCACTCTTTTGCATTGTATGCTTTCCATTTAATGGGAAGATAGTTATGATTGATTAAACGTCATTCAAAAATCCATCGGTTACCGTATCTTTTGGAGCTTCGATCCTGATTGTAGAGCACTCGTATCCAGAAACTGGGAGTGTGGGTGTGGGCATGTATCCATCCCTCATGGGAAGATTTAGTTGTCCTGTACCTATCCTTATGATAGGGTCTAGTTCTGGTGAGGCTTTGACATCTATGAGATCAGTGTCTTTTCGCACAAGTGATATGGAAGATCCTTGGACTCTTCCTACACCGAGTACTTTGAGTGATCCCATTGTGACAGATGTGTCATTTCCTACAACTATGGTAGCTTATCAAGCTAATATTGAGTTTGTTTTAGAGACTAGTCCTTCCTCTTCGTGGATGGAGGAGGAGGACCCATATGTGCTGCCTACATGGGAAGTTCAGTATTCTCATGCACATGACTGCCTTGATAGTGTTTTTCCTTCAGACGAAGTGATTATTGAAGCCATGTCGGGAGTTGAGCCACCATGGGAAGAGCTCCATCATAGATCTTACTTTCTTCTTGAGCTTGACCGCTTAGATCATGAGGACTTTAGGGAGGTTCTTAGTGAGAGAATTGGTAGTCCCATGGTTCCGTTAATATCTCCTACTCTGATGGATGATGGGAACATGGAAAATATATCTCCAACGATTCCTATCAATATCTCTCGCGATCCTGGCAGGATAGAGAATGTCTATATTGGGGTAGAATGTTCCCATGCTGAGATTCGAGAATACACTGAGCTATTTAAATAATTTCATGATGTCTTTGCTTGGTCTTACAATGAAATTCCAGGTATCGACCCTCGCATTGTTGAACACGATATTAAGAATTATCCCAATGCTAAGCATGTTCAACAACACCTGCGTGCAGTCTAATCCTATGAAAGCACCCACGATTAAGGCAGAGATAGAAAAACTGTTGAAAGCCGGTTTTATCTATCCCATTCCGTTGACGGAGTGGGTTTCAAACCTCGTTCTGGTTGATAAGAAGTAGGGAGTGATCTGCATATGTACTGATTTTCGTGATTTGAATCGTGCCTGTCCTAAGCACAATTTCCCCACACCATTTATTAATCAGATTTTGGATGAGTGTGCAGGTAGTGAGGTTTTTTCCTTTATGGATGGATTTTTGAGATACAATCAGATACAAATTAAACATGAGGACCAACATAAGACTCCATTTATTTTTCCTTGGGGAACTTTTGCATATTGAAAAATGCCTTTTGGCCTTAAGAACACCGGAGCTACTTTTTAGTGGGCTATGACCTTGATCTTCCACGATCTCAAATCAATTATTGAAGTGTTTTTGGATGACCTTGCTGCTCATTCTCGTATGAGAATGTGCCATTCTTATCATTTGAGATTGGTATTTGAAAGGTGCCGCCATTATTTGTTTAGGTTAAATCCTCACAGGTTCATCTTTTGTGTGAAGTTGGGTCGCTTATTAGGATTCATTGTTTCTAAAGAGGGTATAAGATTCAACCCTTTTAAGGTTGAGGCAATACTTCAGTTGTCTCCCGTGAAGAATATTCATCATCTTCAATGTTTGCAAGGCATGGAAAACTTCTTACAGATATTCATTGTCAATTTTGCCAATTTGACTAGAGGCTTCATGTGTCTTTTGAAGAAGGACACCACCTTTGTTGGGATGAGCAAGCCCAAGAGTCCTTTGATGCGCTCAAGCGAGCCCTAGCATCGGCCCCGATGATTAGTCCCCCGGACTATAGCCATGATTTTATACTTTATGTGGCTTCATCCATGGAGACGATTGGTATGGTTTTGGTTCAATAGGATGAGGAGATCCAAAATCATGTCATATACTATCTGAGCCAGAATCTTATTGGTGCGGAGATCCATTATTCCCATGTTGAGAAGCTTGCCTTAGCTACTGTACATGCATTTCAACAGTTGAGACATTATATTTTCCTTCGCCAGACCTTGGTTGTAGCCCATGTCAATCTGTTTCAATTCATCCTCACTTGAAGGATGATTGGGGGAAAATATAATAAATGGATTGTCATCTTGCAATAATTTGATCTCGAGTTTGTTTCAGCAAAATCGAAGAAATCGTTAATTTTTGCGGAGCTTATATCGGATTTCCCAAGCGAGGACGAGGAGTTGGTTTGTGAAGATATGTTTATCGATGAGCACACCTTCTTAATATAAACTTTAGACCCATGGTATGGGGATATTATTATATATTTACAAACATTGAAGGTCCCTACTCACCTCTCATGGGATGAACGAGGATGATTACGTCATGTGTCTAAGAATTACCTCATAGTGGATAGCACTTTGTATCACCGTGGGGTAGATTCCATTTTACGTCGTTGTTTAACTCATGAAGAGGCTGAGGTAGTACTGAATGATTTCAATGGAGGGGTGTGTGGTGGTCATCTATCTGGGCTTTCTACAGCCCAAAAAATATTAAGAGCGGGTTATTTCTAACTGTCTATCTTTAAGGATTATGTAGATGCGGTCAAGAGGTGCCACCCTTGCCAGGTGTTTTCACGTAATATGCGCTCGAAACCTGCCCCGTTACATCCCATCATCATCGCTGGTCCCTTCACTAAGTGGGGGCTTGATTTTATGGATTGCAACCCAGCTTTAGCTGGGGGGCATCATCATATCATAGTGGATGTTGACTACTTCATGAAATGGGCAGAGTCTATGCCTACAATTAAATTCGACTGTGAGATAGCCGCGCATTTCATATTCAACCAGATTATTACTCAGTTCAGGATTCCAAAAGAGCTTGTCATTGACCATGGATCGCACTTTCAGAATCGTATGATGGAAGAGTTGGCATCAAAGTTAGGGTACAAGCAAGAGCATTCCTCCTCTTACTACCCTCGAGTGAATGGACAGGTAGAAGTAGTGAACAAATTACTCAAATCCATTCTCCAACGAACCATCGCACAAAGAAAGAATAATTTGCACATTATGTTATATCCTGCTTTGTGGGCCTATAGAACCACTGTTAATACTGCCACGGGTTTTTCTCCATATCAAATTGTACATGGAGTGGAGTCAGTATTATCGGTTAAGTGCGAGATTTCTTCTTTGAAGCTAGCCATAGAGCTCTTACCAAACACTTCACCATTGGAGGAGCATTTGGTCCACCTTGAGCAACTTGATGAGCAGCGCCGAGATGCATTGGTGGCTCTAGAAGTAAATAAGCATTGCATAAAGGTCCAATACAATAAGTCTGTTCATCCAAGGAGGTTTAGTGAGGGATACTTGGTCCTTTTGTGGGATCAACCGAAATAACCCTTGGGGGCAGGAAAATTTAACCCTATGTGGCATGGTCCTTATGTCATGAAATGTGTGTTAGAGAAGGGCGCTTATGAGTTAGTGGATTATGAGGGAATGACCTTGGCGGAGCCTAGAAATGGGCTCTATCTCAAGAAGTACTATGCATGATTTTTAGCCAAGGCTAGTTATTGTATATTATTTTATAGTTTTGCATAGGTAGGTATTTTTCTTATGGTGATCGGGTTTGTGATTAGTTTCCGTTTCTTTTGGCAGATGTCAATGGAATCTTCCACCTTCATAGGATTCATGGATGGTGCGAGTCATCACATTCAAGACTTAGCCTCTGCTTCTTGGGTGATTTATACTCCTATGGGTCAGGTATTTTCTTCAGGAGGTGTATGTTTACGACTATCTTCAAACAATGTTGCTGAATATAGTGCCATTATTGAGTTTCAACGGGATTCCATTTCACATGGTGTTCTCTCTCTTGAGGTGTGACTTGATTCAGAGTTAGTAGTGTCACAGCTTAATGGTTTGTACCATGTTAGAGATCTGACATTATTAAGAATATTCTTATGTGTGAGATTATTAGAACGACAATTTGACAATATAACATACATACATATTCCAAGAATTAATAATCAAGTTGTTGACTCATATGATAACTAATTGTTAGATTGGAATTTGTTTCATACACAATAAGCTCATCACAAACATAAATTTTTACAGATGTAAATAAATAAACCGATCATCATAAACGTTTTTTTAAACATCCAAAATGTGGTAGTACATAGTGTCATAATACAAAAATGGGGCTCTCGAGCCACCAAAATATAATACATGGTAGTACAAAATGTATCACTCCCAGGTATCTAAGCCTGTGGAGGAGGAGGGGGTTTGTGATCGTGGAATGTCACTATGGCTCTAGCTAGCCGTCGAAATAGCCGCACCCATGCTTGTGGTACACCCACCACCTGGCGCTGCATGGCCTTAGGAAAGTCCTCGACTTGTGCCATGGGTACCTTGTGTGTCAGTCTCATGAAGTTGGTATGAATGCTTTGGAGTGTCCGCTCTGCATCCACACGCGTGATATCGTGTCCTCTTCCCCTTCGTCTATGATGAGGGAATCCTTCAGGCTGCCATGGCCCCACATCTGCATGCATATGGTAGATGTCACTATGTATTGTCACCCAAAAACATGTCTTTTGATTCCACATAATTAGAAAACACAAAAAAAAATTAATAACTCAAAATTTTTAAAAAGAGGGTCAAGATTCGTTACCTATGTCACCGTATGCCGATCCTGGTGGTAGCGGCATGTCTGGGTCTCCCTGAAAATCTATCCCCACATAGGGGTAGTCATCGATGGAAATTATCTGTCATTGCCACCATGGAAAGAAATCAGCTGGATAGTGGTTGGACACCCTACCTCCACCCAATATGCACATTGCATCCACCCAACGTCCTTGGGCCAGATCTTGAACTTCATGCAGAGGAATGTAAACTCTGGGGCTCAATCGTTGAACACGCTCAAAGAAAAATGTGCTCAGTATGCTGCTGAAGTTGAAGTTTCACACTTTGCCCATCTTGCACTCACTGAGCTGGTGTTCATGTTTCCCAGTAGCACAGTGCTCCAGTCGTATACTGTGGGTCTCATGCACTCCACTACAGAGAACATCAGATGCCCCGAGGCCTGGTGGTGTGAATCTAAGCCTGCTATCCTACCCAGTGTTAGTAGGATGGCCTTTAGGCCCAGCACATGTATGGAGTTAGACGGGAATTGAGTCCCCACCTTCTCCATGTTCGGATAGCAGTACACTGCAATGTACTCATTTATAGTCAGGCCACCTACGGGCCCGCAAGAGTGTAGGTTCATCGCTTTCCCCTGTTGAGAAAGTCCAGTAATAAAGTATATGTCCTCCACTTCTATGGTGAGGGACATCCCGTCTATCTGGAAAGAATCTGAGTCTAGATCCTAGTAGTCCACTAACATCTGCAATAGTCCTGGTTTGGCTCTTAAGCCACTAAGACACCAAAATTTGTAAATCCCACATGCACGTAACACTTGTTGAACCATTAGATATTCCCTTACTACCTCTTCTACATCACCATGTTCACGTTCTCTCCATTCTAGGACCATACTGCACATAAAATTTGAATTTTGTCCATTAGAATACTTAGAAAACATTGAGCGCGGCCCCATACACGACTGTTTGCTAAACAACCATGTATGTACGTGACTTTGGGGGCATTTTCTACGTATATCCAACCCTATACGCGGAAAAACCCTCGATTTCCGCATGGGCCATTGCGCGTATCTTAGGATGGCCTAGAAACCCAAAAACACCATGGAATTTGACAAAATTTGCATCAAAATGAAAGAGAAGAGCATGGGTAAGTACCTGGAAAAAATGGTAGTGGATTCCGCTGGCTGGATCTCCTGGAATTCGCTGTTGAAGTTCTGAGCTCAAATGGGTAAAAATTTCAAATGTTTTATAATGTTTTGAATTTTTTACTATTTATGGAAAATTTTCAAAATTTGAAAATTTTTACCCCCTTTCCTATAGTTTGGACAGTTTTTGGACTAAATTATGATGTAGGAGACCTTTTTGAGTACCATTTCAGCCGTTGGATTGACCCGTTCGTGTCGATTTCATGTATAATGTCTAAACTGGCATATAGGTTAGGTTTCATCACCGTTTGCATTTTGCATGACCTTATGACTGTTTCATTATAGCCTTAGGTACAAACCCACTCCATTATGTCACGAAACCTTCTTGTTGTTTAGAAGTGGCATGATATGAGTGGTAGAGCTTGACCATACATGGGTACCCTAGTTAGCGCCTTATTTTCATTTGGTGCCCATGCTGACATTTTGTCCCTTAGGGTGTGGGAGTCCGTTGTATAGTATTTCCATGACATTTTGCAAGAGCCTCATACTCCTCTTGATCTTTTGCTGGCCTATTTCCCTCAGGAATCCCTTATGTCAAGTTGTAATTGCATTATCATGAGCTTTTCCTGCCTTATTGAGCCTTATGTCGGCTTCCCTGACATTGAAGTTCAGCCATATAGCCCGAGCTTGTCTTATGTCTAGCCATGCAGAGCCATTTTATATATCCTTTGTAGCTTGATTCCCTATTTTTACCAGGAGGGGATTTTCCCTCGAGTGTCACTATTCTACACATGTATCCTTGCATTGAGCATAGGTATATTCCACTACTTGGAGCTAGTTTGTTTTCCCATATGACACTCATCTCCTCCTAGTCTGTAACTATAAAGCAGTTTTATTCTTTTTCAAGCTTTTTAAATATTTGAAAAAGTCCAAAAAAGTCAAAAAACCAAAAATCTGGATAAGGAAAGATGTTATCTTTGGTAGTTGTTGAGTCGTGTCACCTTCGAACAGAGCATTGTATATCACATCCATTGCCTAGGTTTATATTTTGACTTTAGGAGTTGTACTCGTTTATCTGAGTTTATCTCCATCGATTGGTTAAGCTTCCAATCCCCATGGAGCCTCTGTCGATTCCTTTTGTGTCGCAGAGATGTCCTAGTTTTATATATCAAGTCTATGCTGCCTTTATTCAGTCACCATTCACCGTTATCCTCTTGTTCGAAGGAAGTTGAAACCTGAGTCAAGAATTCCTCAGTTATCTTGACTTTGCATGCAGTCCATTCCCAGTACAGTTACTAGTTCGTGCACCTTATGATTGAGTCCTTCCACATTATCCAGCTTTGTTGAGTACCTCATGTTGGATGATAGAGGATGCCTTGATTCCCTCCTTCCAGCGGATTTCATCCCATCGACTTCAGATCATTTATTCTGGGATTGGAATCTAGAGTCATTTTTTAGTGCCTTGAGATTTGCAGTCATCAGTGGGTTGTTCTCTCACCATCGACAATTTTTTGGGAATACATCAATGTCCCCTGATCGATAGATCCTCTCAAGTGTTCGACCTGAACACATTTATTCACACTTGTTAGTTTGCACTCTAGTACCTTGATTCCCATTATCATTATTGGTGGGTGATCTCGCATCTGTTAACGGTATACATCAATGACCGGTAATCAAACAATGTACTCGTAGCAGTTTGTGTGGAAGATCTTCCAGATTGGTGGCATCCCTTATATGCTACCTCCTTTATCGTGCTAGTGTTCATGATATTTCATCTCTCGTGACTTGATTCCAGTATATGTCACACATTTCCAGCTAATATGGAGATCTTGATCCATTGTATATCTTCAACCATTATGGAGATCATGATCCTTTGTATATCTTCATTGTGGAGATTCTGATATATGTATATTGTACGTGGTGATGACCACTTATGTGGTATTTTGTATCATGCCTATTCATGGCCATTGTACTCTTATGTATCCGGGACTACTACATGTAATTGCAGTTATGTGCAGAGTTGTATCGTTGTACTATGTTGATTGGGTGGTTGGTCTTCCATTTGGGATTCTTCATCACTCCACTTCTGGGATGGACTTATAATGTATTTTGGCCATTGTTTCACCCCTCTGACCTCACACATTAGGGGACATCTATTATAGCTGATTTTACCACTCCAGGTGAATCACACTTGTATGGCCTTCCCCTGTCCCTCTGCAAACTCCTTAGACCCCTTGGACCATTTTTTGTCCTTTGATGTTTCCTAGACCATCCCTATAAACATGTGAAAATTGATATATGCGACTTTTAAACCCCTAATCAAGTATATACACGGGTTTGACCCCTAAAACCGCGTACATCGACATGTGTATAAAATCCAAATCCTTTTGGAGTTTTCCTTGACATGGATCCGACTCAGTTGACTCCTGGCCTTCCATATGCCTTGAGATCGCTCGGATTCGACCTTTCATTACCCCTTTGAAAAGCTATATAAGGAACCCCTTGGATACATTGAAGGCATAAGAGAATTGTGAGCAAAGAAACTATAGTCCATTGTTGCCATAACTTGTGCTTGAGTCTGCATCCCTTTGTCCCTTAGAGCACTTTTGTGTTCTTCCCAAGCTTGCCTTTTGCTTGTGAGCTTGCTATCGAGAGATGGAGTATTGAGGTGGTGGAGGCCCAAGTGGGGGATTCAGTTTCTTCGATTCGCAGACGCACCGACAGAGATTGTATCCATTGTAATCTATGATTTTATATTAATAGAAATATCTTTTCCTGTCCAATAAAGTATGTTTGAATGAATATTTTATCCATGGATGATTTCAAATGCTTATACATTGTTGATTATATATGCTAAAATAGATCTAACACCAATCTATATAGTATGCTTGTCTTGTTTACTTGTTATTGAGGAAGTGAT
The DNA here is from genome assembly GCA_001517045.1 of Pseudotsuga menziesii. Lineage (NCBI taxonomy): Eukaryota > Viridiplantae > Streptophyta > Pinopsida > Pinales > Pinaceae > Pseudotsuga > Pseudotsuga menziesii. Next base: position 1,161,433 of record LPNX010112326.1, on the reverse strand, counting down.
TCATCAATTCAAGATGAAGTTGGAAAGCTCAACGGGGATCTACTTCAACCGTCCGAAATAAGGTACAAGGTCTGATCCTTTAGTGTTATATATTTGATTTCTATTGCATATTGGAAAGGATTGATTTCTGGACTCAAGCTATCTGTTGTGGTACCCCAAGCCATAGGAATTTCTCTCCATAACAATACATTCTAAATTTACAAATACATCAACACTCCCTCTTAACTAGGAAGGTATTCTCTTGACACAGTTCATCAACACAAATCTTCATTACTGGATCATCATAAAGGATGGATCATCATCAAAGATGGATCATCATCAAGCTTGATCATCATCAAGCTGGATCATAATTATCATCACTGTCCCACTATCTTGAGAAAATGGTGCTATCTATCAATTCTACTCATCATGGGAATTTCTACAGAGCTAGCCCTTTCTCATTTTTGGATGTAGGCCTAGCATGCTACTAGGTATTCATCTACATTGCCAAACCTTTTTCATGCTGGATGTAAGTCTCATAATACTCAACACTTATATTCAACCATGGGAGGCCCATCACTTACATCTAACCATGGGAGGCCCATCCTAGCACCATGTCAGAAAGGCCTAGAACTTACATTTGACCATGGGAGGACCAGCCTACCACCATGTCAGAAAGTCCCAACACTCACATTTGACCATGGGAGGCCTAGCCTGCCACCATGTCAAAAAGGCCTAGCACTTACATTCGACAATGGGAGTCCCATCCTGCCACAAAGTCAAGAAGGCCCAACACTTACATCTGACCATGGGAGGCCCATCTTTCAACCATGTCAAAAATGCCCCACACTTACATTCGACCATGGGAGGCCCATCTTGCCACCATGTAGAAAAGTCTCTACACTTACATCTAACCATGGGAGTCCCAGCTTGCCACCATGTCAGAAAGGCTCTGCACTTACATCTGACCATGGGAGGCCCAACCTACCACCATGTCATAAAGGCACTACACTTACATCCGACCATGGGAGACCTAGCCTGCCATCATGTTGGAAAGGCACAACACTTATATATGACCATGGAAGGCCTAACTTGCCACCATGTCAAAAAGGCTTTCAGACTCATCACTTCCCCTTGGAAGAAACCTCAATTTGTAGAACACCAAGATTCTCTCTGAGGTACTCAAACTTCACTCTTTCCATTTAAAGCATATAATCACATCAAGGATGATTACGTCCAAGGATAACCTACGAGATTCACCAGGACTGATTACATCTGAGGACAACCTACATGATTGATTACGTCTGAGTAACCTATGAGCTTCGCCAGGATTTTATGCTCATACAACTTGTCTCACTAGCTATGCTATAACTCATCACTTCCTCTTTCGAGAGATATCGATCTAGATCACATACTGGAGATTCACTACTCCTCTCTGCATCATACAAAAATGCAAGTCAGATCAATCAAATCAAATAGCAGCTTTTGTAACACCCCGGTTTTGACCCCATTACATTAGATGTATACGATGTATATATTGTAAATAATCATGGTCCGGAGCTAAAGGCCAAGGCCCCACCATTGATTGGTTATGCTATATTTGGGATTGAAATTGTCACCGATGGTATATCGGGGCATGCGGCATATATTAAGTTTTGTCATCATGTAAATATGCATCTTTAATTAAAATGAACCCTGACCAGCTACGTTCGTGACTACTAAATTGAGAAGGGGCATGATTTTCACAAGGATAAGGGTGGGGAATGTCAAACCTTGGCCAATGGGGTAAATATCCATGTGTCACGATCTTGTCTTATCCAACCACCACCATTAAAATCTAAGCTGTTAGTTGGGGCAGTTATGGCTAGGAGTGGAGTGTGGCAGGACTGTCAGTCCTTTCCCACACACACACTCCACCAGCATGGTTGACCTCACTATGGCAAGCAAACCACCGCCATCACTCCAGTGGACACTCCATTCTCTCCACGATGGTGCTGAAACACTCAGGCATTTTTTGACTACACATTCTCTCCATAGTCTGTTCATCCTCATGCAAGGACGGTGGCCTGTTCATTAATCTCACGCATAGGATTTTCCTGGTTTCGACTCACGCAGTGAGCTGGGAGCTGTGCTCTTTCATCCACAATTTTTCCTATGAAGGGCCATTATCGTTTTTTGCTGTATGATCTCCTTACAGACTGGTATGGCCATGTAATTTCCCATCATTTCAATGTTGAGATTGGGACCGTGTTCTTCCCATGAGATATGGTTGCCGCAGTTCTCCTCAATATTCGTTGTGTTGTTGTGGTCTTCCTTATGTTGTGTTGTTGTGGTATTCTCTACATTTTGGGGTTTTGGTGCAAGTTTCCCTTACAGACTGGTTGGGAGACTGCATTTTGTTCCCCAGTGTGGGTTGCATAAGTTTTCCCCAGTGACTTTGATTGTGTCGTACGGGCTGTTGTTCCCCACGTTTGTTGGTTGTGTATGTTTTTACGCTTTGGGGCTGCCACAACCTATTTGGAATCATTTCCCTGTTTAAGCTGTAACAGCTGATTAATTGCATGCGTGCAATGGTTGGTATTCGGACTGTATTGGGAGCAAGGATGGGGGCTTGGTTTTCTTGTTAAACCTGGTGTGTTTGGAAGCCACACAGACAGAGCTAGAGGAATGGATTTCTTCTCCACAACCTNACTGTGTAGTAGAGAAGGGACTGATTCCTTGTGTTGGGTGTGTGTGGGTGTCTTAGAAGTCAGGCTAGTTCTGGTGTAGGTGTTCCTAGCTCGGTAATGAGCTCACTAGCTTAGCATTTAGCCTTTCCCAACTCATGGATGGCCTGATAAACCTGACCATGTTGGCTTGGCTGTCTTGTTGATGTCCTGATAAACCCAACTGTGTTGGCTTGGCTGTGTTTTGTGTATCCTGGCTATGTGTAAGCCTACTTGTTCCTTATTCCTTGGAAAATAATGCCCAGCTCGGGGGTGGCAGTGTTGCTGAGAGATTAAGGAGCATGCTAGCCTATGGTTGGGTGGAACGTTACAGTGACGTAGCTGGTTGCGGAATGAGTTTTTATAAGATAATTAATCTTATCTATTTTACTTCTGCAATCCTATTTACTGTTGATGATTATAATGAACATGTTGAATGAATGCTTGTATGAATGTATGTTACTTCCACTATGTATGATAAATGATTGCATCTGTGTATGTTCTACTTCAATGCATTCTGTTTCAACATTTTTATGAATTCACATGTTCATGGGGCTGGTAGCCCGGATGGTTAACACCATGGTAGCATCCTCTTCACCGGTCAGAGGGTCAGGGACATTAAATCTTTCAAAAGAAAGATACTACCTCACAAATAGTCGAGAAAGTGGCAACATATTTTTCCTAAGCTATACTCAATGCCGTGCAGGACTCCATCCCATCAAACCAGTAGCCCATACTAGATCTCAAACTGAAGAAGCAACCCAATTTTCTCTTATTCTTAGTGGCGCTACCAATCGGAATGAACATAACCATGCAGGTTAGTCTTTTGTACTTGAGCGCATACTCAACCATACCCTTCAAGTACCTCGCTGCATGCTTTGCAACCATCAGGTGAACATGTCTCAGATCTATCAGGAACTAGGTCAATGTGTTCATAGCAAAGCAAATATCTGGTCTCATATTTGCTGGTACAGCAAGTACCCAATCATCCGATGATACATCATGGAATCAACCGACTCTAACAAAACATCACTCAATAGCTTTAGGTTCGATGCCATTGGCGTGACCATGGCCTTGGAGTGCATCATCCTGAAACTCTTCAGGATCTCCACTACATACTTCCCTAGTCCAATGGAGATTATGTCTACACTTTGCCACACCTCCATGCCTAGAAAGTAGTGCATCATACCCAAGTCCTTCATCTCGAACTCGACAAAAACTCTCCTTCTTGCATCTATAATGAGTTCCACTTTTCCTATTAGGAGCATCACTGGTCTTCCGCCTTCAACCTTGAAGAAAAGGTTGGAATCTTATTTACTCTCAGTAAAGCCTAGAGCCATCAGTAATCTATCCATCCTGTCATACGATGTCAAACCTTGAGATCTTCTACAGTCAATACCTCTGAAGCGGAGCATCATTCTCCCTCTACATTTTGTACTGGAGTGACAAGTAGCTTCCTCTGCTACTAATATTTCCTTGTATCGCACAATGTTGTCATGTACTACATGCTTGTTCTTGTAGATCCTTATGGAAGACACTACAGACTTCCCTTCAAGTCTCGATACTGCATCCTAGACATCATTCTTCTTGAACTGGTAGTCTCCTTCCCTTTCTTCTTGGCTACTTCTTCATAGCTGGAATGTTGATGTATTTATAACTTCAGAATGTATTCACTTGTATGTCTTATGTATTGTACCCTGATGTTCCTATAAGGATTATTAGTAATGTAATCAAGTTATGTCATACCCCTATGTTCCTATTAGGAGAATCAATAATGTAATCAAGCCATGTAAATTCATATAGGGTAACCCTCCTTATTGTTCAAGTATTAAATTCCCCGCAGTTGTGGGGAACTAGGGTTTCTAGACTCTCCTAGAGAAGTCATCCCTGGTGAGTTAGTGTGAAGTTGTAAACTAGTATAAATAGAGAGTGAGCCTCTCTATTTATCACACAGTTACACACACTCAGTTGTAGCGCATAACTAAGAGAGAGAAGAATCTGGTACAAGAGAGAGAAAGACAACTGCTTTCGGGAGATAATATTTGTATCTTTGGTTTTACTTTTGGTGCTTATTCTATCTCTGAGGAAGTTGTGGGGTTTTCTCCTTTATGGTTTTCCCAAGGAAAATATTTGTGTTCATTGTCTCTTGTGATTGATTGTTGTTCTTTTTATTCTCTCAGATAAGATCCTAAGATCATATAGCTTAAATGATAAGAATCTAACATGGTATCAGAGCTAACCTAAGAAGAAGACACTGTGCAGCTGCTGAATCTAGGGCTTCCTATTTGTTTCTCTCTCTCCACATATTATTAGCAAAAGGAGTCTAGGTTGACTCTCCTCTCTAGGCGCATCTTTCTATCAAAGTAGAATATGATTCTGAGCATTTTCAGTTTTTGACTCGACACTACTGCGGGAAATTAGGGCTTTACACAGAAGTGGAAGTTTTGAGTGAGCCCAGGACAAGATTGATATCCTCCCAAAAATAAAAGTTTAGAGATCAAAATCAAATTTTTTGGTTGGGTAGAAGTCTGGGAAATTCAAACCCTAATCTGCTCTTGAACCAGAAATCTAGCTCGAGATCTAGTTTGGACATCTTAAACTGGTAAGATCTAAATATTTTGTATTTCCATTTGAGGTTCTCTGTTAAGATGTTTCATTATACCAGGATTGATGAAAATCTTGAGGGAGATGACAACTTTTGATCCTGGAAGTATAGGATCTCCTTGGTCCTAGAAGAAAATGAATTGGACTCCTACATAAATGGAGTGGTTCTAGTTCCAGAGGGAGATGAGGCTAAGGCCTTACACAAAAGGAAATTGATCATGGATAAGAGGATTATTGCTGACTCAGTCAAATATCACCTCATACCTTAGGTGTCCTCCGTAAGGAAACCAAAGAGATGCTTGATTCCCTAACCAATTTATTTGAAGGGATGAACATAAATCGGAAGATGACTCTGAGAAATCAATTGAAGAATGTAAAGATCCAGAATGTAGAGACTATACAGTATTACTTTACAAGGGTTTCTTAGATCAAGGAACAACTTGAAGTAGTAGATGAAGAGGTAGAGAATTCAGAAATTGTGATGACCACCTCAAATAGTCTCCCTAGGGCATGGGACTCTTACATTCAAGGGATCTGTGCCAGAAAGAAGCTAGTCAATTTTAGCAGACTCTGGGAAGAATGCTTAAAAGAAGAAGCTCGGATTTTAGATTTAGAAGAAAAGATGGGAAGTGAATATCAAGCTCTCACACTACAATCCAAGAAAAGAAGAATAGACTATCACAAAGGTAAGCACACTCGCCAGAGAAATAACCCTAGAAAATCTAACAAATATTTGTCTAAGATCATATGATTTACATGTGATGAAATAGGACACTTTGCAAGAGATTTTCCTAGAAACAAACATAAATCTCAAAAGAGGAAGGGAAATAAGAAAAGAAATCATGCTCATGCTGTAGAGGATGATGAGCCTTCCAAGAAGAGAATCAAACAAGACAATGATGATTCTTCAAGTGATGAAGAATATGTTTTGATCTCTTCCCTTAGGGTAACTGTCACACATGGAAGTAATTATTGGCTTATTGATACTGGGGCTTCCAAACACATGACGAGATTCAAGGAATCCTTTGTGAAACTATATGAACATGAATCACCCCACAAGGTGAAACTTGAGGATGACTACCAGTATCTTATAAAAGGTAGTGGTGAATCCTCCTACAAACTAGACTCTGGAAAGTCTATGAAAATGAAGGATGTCCTACTTTTACCAGGACTAAAGAAGAACCTTCTCTCCATCTCTGCATTGGATGCAAAAGGAATGAGGGTTGCATTTATAGATGGACAAGTTCTCATGTGGCAAAAAAGAAATACTATTGACGATGCAGTAGTAATTAAAGACCAAGAGGGAGTTCTACAACCAGAACAAGCTTTGGTCCATGAATCAGTAGAGCCAAATGAACTTTGGCATAGAAGACTTGCACATGTGCACTATAGGGAACTACTACTTGCAAGAAAAGTTGTTTAAGATATTCCAGAAATGCAGACAAAATGTGAAGGAGTTTGCAAGGGATGTGCAAAAGGAAAGAACACAAAGAAGACATTTCCAAGTAGCGAAAGAAAGGCTAAAGGAATCTTGGAAATCATTAACTCCGATGTATGCGGTCCAATTCCATCCAGTTCATTAAGTGGGTATGTATAATATGTTTATTTAATTGATGATTTTTCTAGGAATACATGGATATACTTCATAAAGAACAAGGATGAAGTATTCAACAAGTTCAAGGAATTCAAAGCCTTGATCGAGAACCACACAGAGAAGAAGATCAAGATTTTTTTATCAGACAATGGCAGAGAAGTCACATTAAATGAATTCAAGGAATTTTGCAAAGATTTAGGGATTAAGAGGGATTTTACCGCTCCATATAATCCACAATAGAATGGGGTTATTGAAAGGAAGAATAGAACGATCATGGAACTAACAAAAGCAATGCTTCATGATCAAGATCTTTCTATGCATCTATGGGAAGAAGCTTCCATGATAGCTGTGTATGTACAGAACCGTACTCCACACAAAGTAATCAAGAACAAGACACCTGAAGAATTATTTTTCGATAAGAAACCAGAAGTCAATCATCTAAGAATATTTGGTTGTCAAGTATACATACACATTTCTAAAGAAAAGAGGACAAATTTAGATCCTTCAGGAAAGAAGGGTATATTTGTGGGATATTCTGAAAGGTCGAAGGCTTACAAAAATATACTTCCTAGTATTCAAGAATATCAACATCATTAGATACATAACATTTGATGAAGACACAACTTACAATAAATCCAAGAAGAGACTAGTTGAACATCCCGAAGAAACTAAAATACCCAGGATCCGAGATACATGTTATATTTTTAACATTAAGCTAGCATTATATTAGGATCTTTTAACTGAGAGAATAACAAGCACAACAATCAAACACAAGAGACAATGAACACAGTGTTTTTCCTTGGGGAAACCATAAATGGAGAAAACCCTGCAACTTCCTCAGATATAGAATCAGCAGCAAAAGTAAAACCCAAAACATTAAGACGATCTCCCGATAGTAGTAACATTTTTCTTTCTAGCCCTAGTAACTTCTTCTCCCTCAGCTATGCGCTACAACTAAGTGTGAGTGAGTGTGTGATAAATAGAGAGACTCACTCTCTATTTATACTAATTCTCGACTTGACAATAACTCACTAGGGATGACTTCACTAGGTGAGTCTAACAACCCTAGGGCCCCGAAACTGTGGGGACTTTAACCCTTGAACAATAGGTGGGTTACCAACATTGACTTGACATGGCTTATTTACATCATAGAAACTCCCGATTAGAACATCAGGGCATGACATGACTCAATTACATTACAAACACTTCCCAGAATAAACATTAAGGTAGAATACATAAGAAATACAAGTGAATACATTCGGAAGTTACATTTACATCAACACTCCCTCTTAACTAGGAAGGTATTCTCTTGACACAATTTATCAGCACAAGTATTCTTCTCTATATCATCTGGATCATCATTGAATTCTTGTCATATTTAAGTCATCTTCATTTTCAAGTATTCTTCATCTTCAATTCATCTTCATCTGGATCTGGATCATCACTCGATCTAGATCATTATCACTGGATCTGGATCATCACTTGATCTGGATCATCTCTGGTTCTAGAACATCTCTGCTGGATCATCATCACAGGTGCTATCTCTTGATTCTTCTCATCATAGGAAGTTATACAGAGCTAGCCCTTTTTCATGCCGGTTGTAGGCCTAGCCTCCATGTAGGTATTTTCCAGCACTTATATCTGGCCCTAAGTCAGAATGGCCCACCCAGCACTTACATGTGATCATGTAGGAACCAATCCTATAATCATATCAGAAGGCACACCCAACACTCACATATGACCATGTGGGAACACATCCCACAACCCTGTCAGAAAGGCCCAACACACACATCTGACAACCAATGTCAGAAAGGCTCAGCACTTACATTTGATCATGCAAGGAACCAATCCTCCATGCCGAAAGGGCTCTGCCCTTACATCTGACAACCAATGTCAGAAAGGCTCAGCACTTACCTTCGACCATGCAAGGAACCAATCCTCCATGCTGAAAGGGCTCTGCACTTACATCTGACAACCAATGTTAGAAAGGCTCAGCACTTACATTCGACCATGCGAGGAACCAATCCTCCATGCTGAAAGGGCTCTACACTTACATCTAACAAACAATGTCAGAAAGGCTCAACACTTACATTTGACCATGCGAGGAACCAATCCTCCATGCCAAAAGGGATCTGCACTTACATCTAACCATTGTAGGAAAAAAACCTACAATTGCCTTAGAATGGCTCTCAGTCCCAGACTGAGCTTTCCTGGCAACTGACCAGGTGCCTCCATTCCAAGAATGGAATTCAGCGCTTATAGCTGATCATGTAGGAACCAATCCTATAGTCACATCAGAATAGATCAACACTCACATCTGACATGGAAAAAACCAATCCTCTCATCATGATAGAATGGCTCAACCCTTATGTCTGACCATGAAAGGAACCAATCCTCTCACCATGTAAAAATGGATCATGGACTCATCACTTTCCTTCGGAGGGAACCTCGATCTGGAGAACACCAAGCTTCTCCTTGAAGTACTCAAACTTCATTCTAGCTAATGGCTTTGTCAACACATCAGCTATATGTTCATCCATCACAACATACTGGAGCTTCACTACTCCCCTTTGCACCATATCCCTGATATAGTGATACTTGATCTCGATATGCTTCGACTTGTCATGGAACACTGGGTTCTCTGACAACTTCACACAACTCTGGTTGTCACAATACATACAAGTAGGATCCAACTAGAGATCAAATAAATCAGACAGTAGCTTCCTTAGCCATACTTCCTCACAACTAGCTAAACAAGCTGCGACATACTCTGCTTCAGCTGTACTCAGTGCCACACAGGATTGCTTCCTGCTAAACCAAGAGATCACACTTGATCCCATATTGAAGTAGCACCTTAAAGTTCTCTTCCTATCCTTGGCACTACCTGCCCAATCTGAATCAACATAACCCTCTAGGTTAATCTTTTGATTCGCTTCATACTTGAGCCGATAATCAACTGTACCCCTCAGGTACCTTAGAATATGCTTTGCAGAAATCAAGTGAACATGTCTTGGATCTGTCAGGAACTCGTTCAAGGTGTTCATAGCAAAGAAAATATCTGGTCTCGTGTTCGTTAGGTACATCAAGGACCCAATCATCTGACGATACATTGTAGCATCAACCGCTTCTGATGAAGCATCACTCAATAGCTTCAGGTTCGATGCCATAGGTGTGGTCATGGCCTTGCAGTCCATCATCTCGAACCTCTTTAGGATCTCTACTGCATACTTCCCTTGTCCGAGGGAGATTCCATCTGCATTTTTCCACACCTCTATGCCTAGAAAATAGTGCATCATACCCTAGTCCTTCATTTCAAACTCGTCAACAAGCTTCCTCTTTGTATTAGCAATCAACCCATCCATACCTGTTACAAAGAGATCATATACATATAGTAGGAGCATCATTGGGTTGCCATCTTCGACCTTGTAGTAAAGGTTGGAATCTGCTTTACTTTTGGTAAATCCCAAACTGGATAGAACGCCATCAATTCTTCCTTACCATGTCTTTGGTTCCTGTTTCAAACTGTACAGGGATTTCTTCAATCTACACACATGAGACTCCCTGTCATGTGTATCAAAACTGAGTGGATTCTCTACATACACTTCCTCTTCCACTACACCATTCAAGAAAGCAGTCTTAACATCCATTTGGTGTATCTTCCACTTCATCACTGTAGCCAGAGCAAGTACTGATATGATGGAAGTGTATCTGGCTACAGGTGCAAAGGTTTCTTCATAATCTATTCCTTCTTTCTATGAGATGCCACAATCCACGAATATTGCTTTATATTTCTCTATGCTGCCATCTGCAGCATGCTTGATCTTATAGATCCATTTGGAAGTTACAACCGAATTCCCTTCAGGTCTTGGGAAAACATCCCAAACATCATTCTTCATGATTGATTGATACTCTTGGATCATAGCATCATTCCATTCTTTCCGTTCTGTTGCTTCTTCATAGTTGGAAGGTTGTTTATTGATAAAGTCACACAATAAAGCTACATACCCAGAGCAGAACCTGGTCCTCTTTCTTTCTCTGTGATTCTCTTCTAGAGCCCCATATATTTCCACACCTTGGATAGCTTCTCATACCCAAGCAGGTTTCCTCTTGTGAGGATTCTTCTCCTGAGGTGGATCTACAGGCTCTTGAGGTTCTTCAAATTCTCGATCTTCTTCTTGAGTTTCTTCGTTCATGGTTGTGTCATGAATTCTGGGTGCTTCTGATTCTTCAGGATCTTTAGTAAGTTTCTTTCTGGATTTGTTGTAAGCTGAGTCTTTATCAAATGTTACATCCCTGTTGATGTCGATATTCTTGAATCCTGGGAAGTATATTCTATAAGCCTTTGAGCTTTCAGAGTATCCCACAAATATACCCTTCTTTCTGTTGCCAAATTTCTTTTTTCCTCACCTCTTCCTTTTTTTCCTTAGTCCTCCTGCCATGTCCTTAATTAAAACCTTAATTCTAAAAATAAACCAAAAAATTTAAAATTAAAATTGAAGATCATTTAGAAATCTTTTTAAAACATTAGGAGGTTTAAAACAAATGAAAATCAACATCTTAAAACTTTTAAGATTCATAATTAATTTAAACCTTTTAAAACCTTAGGGTCCCTTAAATTTAACCTAAATGATTACAAGTCAAAATTGGAAAATTATAATTAAAATTAAAATAAAATAGAATAATATTATTAATTTTCCTATGTCTAAGCAAATCAATAATAATTTAAATGGAAATTGTTAATAATAAAGATTTATTAATGATAATAAATAATTACAAGTTAAAAGTGAAAAATTATAATTAAATTGAAATAAAAAAGAATAAAATTAATAAATTTCGTAGGTCTAGGCATATATTTAATCAATTAAATGAAATTTATTAATATTAAAGATTTATCAATATTACTAAATAGACATTGTGGAAATTTGTAATAAGAATTAAAATTGACCATATTTATTTAAATAAAATTTGTTAATAATAATGATTTGGCAATAATAATAAATAGATTAAATTTGTAAAATAATTAAGATTGACCATCATTTAAAACTTAGGTTTTTAAAATAAATGAAAATCAACATTAACCTATAAAATTCATTTTAAAACCTTAGGAATTTTAAGGTAAAATTAAAAATCTACCTTTTGATCTTTTAGACCCTTAGGATTCCTTAAATTAACCTAAATGATTGCATTCACATTTCATTAAAATTAGGAATTATAATTAAAATTAAAATTAAATATGAGAAAATTATAAATTTCCCTAAGTTGAGGCACATTAATAATCATATTAAAATTGATTAGTAATAAAAATTTATTAATAATAATTAATATATTATTTGATCAAGTTTTTATTGTCTTAATTTAGCCCTTATAGAAAATTTTAACAATATAAACGTTTCCTTTTTCCGCACATTCTTGATTTTAAAATAAAATTAAATTTTTTTAACCTAGCAAACCCTAGCCTCCGCAGCCGACCTTAGACCTCTTCTACGTGATTCTGGTATTTATCATTGATTCTCACTCTCTTCACATTCGACATTGTCCTGAAGATGGATCCTGATATGGATCCGAAATGTCGACTCGGTCATTTCGATACTGTGGTTTCTCTGACATCAACATCAACATACCCTTCTTTCCTGAAGGATCTAACTTTGTCCTCTTTTCTTTTGGAATGTGTATGTATATTGGACAGCCGAATATTCTGAGATGATTGACTTCTGGCTTCTTGCGAGAAAAGGCTTATTCAGGTGTCTTTCTCTCGAGTACTCTATGTGGAGTATGGTTCTATACATACACTGTTTTTTTGGTAGCTTATACCCATAGATGCATGGGAAGATATTGATCATGAAGCATTTCTCTTGCAGCTTCCATGATAGTTCTATTCTTCCTTTCTACAACCCCATTCTATTTTGGATTATATGGAGTGGTTAACTCCCTCTTAATCCCTAAGTCTCTGCATAACTCTTTGAATTCATTTGATGTGAATTCTCTGCCATTAGCTGATCAAAAGGTCTTGATCTTATTTTCTGTGTGGTTCTTGATCAAGGCTTTGAATTCCTTGAACTTGTTGAAAACTTCATCTTTGTTCTTCATAAAGTATATCCATATATTCCTAGAATAATCATCAATAAAAGAAACATACTATACATACCCACTTAAAGAACTGGATGACATTGGACCGCATACGTCAGAGTTAATGATTTCCAAGATTCCTTTTTCTTTGCTTTCCCTACTTGGAAATGTCTTCTTTGTGTTCTTTCCTTTCGCACATCCTTTGCAAGCTCCTTCGTGTTTTTCTTGGATTTCTAGAAGACCTTGAATAACTTTTCTTACAAGTGGTAGTGCTCTATAGTTGCAAGCCTTCTATGCCAAAGTTCATTTGGCTCTACTGTGTCATGGACCAAAGCTTGTTCTAGATGGCCCTTCAATTTGTATAATCCTCCTTCTTGTTCTCCAATTACTATTGCATCGTCAATAGTCCTTCCTCTTGGCCACATGAGGACTTGGCCATCTACAAATGCAAACCTCATGCCTTTTGCATCTAGTGCTGATATGGAGGGAAGATTATTCTTTAGTCCTTGTACAAACAAGACATCCTTCACTTTCATAGACTTTCCTGAGTCTAGCCTGTAGGAGGATTCACCACTACCTTTTATGGGATATTGGTAATCATCCCCAAGTTTCACCTTATGGGGTGAATTATGTTCATATAGTTTCTCAAAATATTCCTTGAATCCTATCATGTGTTTGGAGGCCCCACTATCAATAAGCCAATCTTTGCTTCCATGAGTGACAGTTCCCGTGAGAGCGGAGATTAGAACATATTCTTCATCACTTGAAGAGTCTTCAATTTCTTATTTTACTTTCTTCCTGGGAGGATCATCATCCTCAGCAGTGTGAAAATGATGTATTCTTTTGGAGTTCTTCTTCTTCTTGGATCCACTCTTATTCATGGGACAACTTCTAGAAAAGTGTCCTCTTTCATCACATGTATAACATCTGAGTTTGGATGGATCCTTTCTTACAAACTTATTTTTCTAATGAGAATGATTACCTTGGTGATGATGATTTTCCCTTCTGCCTTTCTTGGAGTGTACTGTGAGAGCTTGATATTCACTTCCCATCTTTTCTTCTCGAGCTACTATTCGAGCTTCTTCTTGTGAACATTCTTCCCACATTCTACTGAGCTTGATTAGCTTCTTCCTAGCACAGATTCCTTGGATGAAAGAATCCCATGACCTAGGGAGAACATTCACGGTTGTCATCACAACTTTTGCATTCTCCACTTCTTCATCTACTGCTTCAAGTTGTTCTTTTATCTGGGAGACTCTTGTGAAGTATGACTGGATGGTCTCCTCATTTTGAATCTTTGCATTCTTCAACTGCTCCCTTAGAGTCATCTTCCGGTTTAAGTTGTTCCCTTCAAACAGTTTGGTTAGGGCATCAAACATAGGTTTAGGTGTCTTGAGGGAGGACACCTGTGGTATGAGGTGATCCTTGATTGAATCAACAATAATCCTCTTTTCCATAACCAACTTATTCCTATGTAAGGCCTTAGCCTCATCTTCCTCTGGAACTGGAACCTCCTCATTGATGTAGGAGTCCAACTCATTTTCTTCCAGGACCAGGGAGATCCTATACTTCCAGGATTGGAAGTTATCAAATCCCTCAAGATTTTCATGAAGCTTGTCATGATGAGATATCTTAACTGAGAACCTCAAATGGAAATACAAAATATTTAGATATTACGAGGTCAAGATGTCGAATCTGGATTTGGAGCTGAATTTCTATAGTGTTGGTTCAGGAGCAGATCAGGGTTTGACTTTCCTAGAGTTCTATCCCACCAAATGCTTTGATATTGATCTCTAAACTTTGATTTTGGGGAGGAGATCAATCCAAGCCTGGGCTCACTCAAAAATTCCACTTCTGTGGAAAGCCTTAATTTTTTGCAGTAGTGTCAGGTCCAAAACTGAAAAATCCTAGAATCAGATTCTTCTTTGAGATAAAGATGCGACCTAGGGAGGAGAGTTATCCCAACCTTATTTTGCTGAAAATATGTGAAGAGAGATCCAAAAAGTAGGAAGCCCTAGTTCCTTCAACTACACAGTGTCTTCTTCTCAGGTTAGCTCTAATACCATGTTAGCTTTTTAACTTTAAGGTATTATATTAGGAACTTTTAACTAACAGAATAACAAGAACATCAATGAAACAAAAGAGACAATGAACACAGTGTTTTTCCTTGGGGAATCCATAAATGGAGAAAACCCTGCAACTTCCTCAGAGATAGTATCAACACCAAAAGTAAAACCCAAAACAATAAGATGATTTCCCAACAGCAGTAGCCTCTTTCTTTCTAGTTCCAACAACTTCTTCTCCCTCAACTATGCACTACAACTAGGTGTGAGTGAGTGTGTGATAAATAGAGAGACTCACTCTCTAACTATACTAATTCCTGACTTGACAATAACTCACTAGGGCCGACTTCACTAGGTGAGTCTAACACGAGTCTAACAACCCTAGGGCCTCGGAACTGCGGGGACTTTAACCCTTGAAAAATAGGAGGGTTACCCACATTGACTTGACATGACTTGTTTACTTTATAGAAACTCCTGATCGGAAAATTGGTGTTATGGAGAGAAATTCCTATGGCTTGGGGTACCACAACAGACAGCTTGACTCCAGAAATCAATCCTTTCCAATATGCAATAGAAATTAAAGATATAACATCAAAGGATTGGACCTCGTACCTTATTCCATACGGTTGAAGTAGATCCACGTTGAGCTTTCCAACCTCAGCTTGAATTGATTAATCACATCCTCAACAACAAGTAAACAATACAAGCATACTATATAGATTGGTGTTAGATCTATTCTAGCATATATAATCGACAATGTATAAGCATTTGAAATCATCCCATGGATAAAATATTCATTCAAACATACATTATTGTACAGGAAAATATATTTCTATTAATATAAAATTAGAGATTACAATGAATACAACCTCTGTCAGCACGTCTGTGAATCAGAGAAACTGAATCCCCCACTTGGGCCTCCACCACCTCAATCCTCCATCTTTGGATAGCAAGCTCACAAGAAAAAGGAAAGATTAGGAAGAACAAAAACGTGCTCCAAGGGACAAAGGGATGCAGACTCAAGCATAAGTTCCGTCAACAATGGACTATAGTTTCTTTGCTCTCAATTCTCTATTATGTTTTCAATGTACCAAAGAATTCCTTATATATCTTTTCAAAGGGGTAATGAAAGGTTGAATCTGAGCGATCTCAAGGCATATGGAAGGCCAGGAGTCAAGTGAGTCAGATCCATGTCAAGGAAAACTCCAAAAGGATTTGGATTTTGTACACATCCCGATATACGAGGTTTTAGTGGTCAAACCCGCATATATACGCGATTAGGGGTTTAAAAGTTGCATATATGGATTTTCACATGTTTTTAGGGATGGTCAAGGAAACATCAAAGGACAAAAAATTGTCCAAGGGGTCTAAGGAGTTTGCAGAGGGACAGGGGAAAGGCCATACAAGTGTGATTCACTTGGAGTGGTAAAATTAGCTATAACAGGTGCCCCCTAATGTGTGAGGTCAGAGGGGTGATACGATGGATGAAATACATTATAAGTCCATCCTAGAAGTGGAGTGATGAAGGATTCCAAATGGAAGACCAGCCACCCAATCATCATAGTACAATGATACAACTTTGCACATACATATAGCAGTCCCGGATACATAAGAGTACAATGGCCATGAATAGGCATGATACAAGATATCAGATAAGTGGTCATTGGCACATACAATATACATAGATCAGGATCTCCATGATGAAGATATATAAAGGACCATGATCTCCATAATGGCTGGAGATATATAACGGATCAAGATCTCCATGATGGCTGAAGATGTCTGACATATACTGGAATCAAGTCACGAGGGATGAAATCTCATGAACACTGGCATGATCAAGGGCGTAGGATATAAGAGATTCCACCAATATGGAAGGTCTTCTACACAAACTGTTACGAGTACATGTCCTACTATGTGAATAGAGGTGTCGAGGTCAAACATAGTAGTCCATCGTCTGATTACCAGTCATTGATGGATACCGTTAACAGATGCAAGATCACCCACTAATAATGAAAATGGGAATCAAGGTACTAGAGTGAAAACTAACAAGTGTGAATAGATGTGTTGAGGTAGAACACTTAAGAGGATCCATCGATCAAGGGACATTGATGTATTCCCAACGATTTTTGATGGCGAGAGAACCTGCCATTGATGACTGCAAGTCTCGAGGAACTCAAAACGACTCTAGATTCCAATCCCAGAATAAATGATCTGAAGTTGATGGGATGAAATCCGTTGGAAGGAGGGAATTGAGGCATCCCCCATCATACAACACGAGGTATTCAAACAAAGCTGTATAATGTGGAAGGAATCAATCATAAGGTGCACGAACCAGTAACTGTATCGGGAATGGCCGACATGCAAAGTCAAGATAACTGAGGAATGGTTGACTCAGGTTTCAAATTCCTTCGAACAAGAGCATAACGGTGTATGGTGACTAAATAAAGGCAGCATAGACTGGATATACAAACTGGCATAGCTCAGGCTATATGTCTGAAACGCAATGTTAGGGAAGCCGACATAAAGCTCGATAAGGCAAGCAAAGCTCATGAAAATGCAATTACAACTTGACATACGGGAGTCCTGAGGGAAATGGGCCAGCAAAATATCAAGAGGAGTATGGGGCTCTTGCGAAATGTCATGGCGATATTATTCAATGGAATCCCACACCCTAAAGGACAAAACGTCAGCATGGGCACCAAATGCAGATAAGGTGCTAACTAGGGTACCCATGTAAGGTCAAGCTCTACCACTCATATAATGCCACTTCTAAACTAACAAGAAGGTTCCATGACATAATAGAGTGGGTTTGTACCTAAGGCTATGATAAAATAGTCATAAGGTCATGCAAAATGCAAACGGTGATGAAACTTAACCTATATGCTAGTTTAGACATGATGCCTGAGATCGGTACGAACGGGTCAATCCAACGGCTGAAATGACATTCAAAAAGGTCTCCTACATCAATATTTAGGTCAAAAATGGTCCAAAATGATTAGAAATAGTCCAAACTATAGGAAATGGGGTAAAAATTTTCAAAAATTTGAAAAATTTCTATAAATAGTAAAAAATTCAAAACATTATAAACATTTGAAATTTTTACCCAATTGAGCTCATATTTTCAATAGCAAATTCCAGGAGATCCAGCTCGCGGAATCCACTACCATTTCAATGCAATTTTTATCAAATTCCATGGTCATTTGAGGTTTCTAGGCCAATCTAAAAAGGGCTCTATGGCCCACGCAGAAATCGAGGGTTTTTCCACGTATAGGGCTGGCTATACGTGGAAAATTCCCCCAAACTCGCGTACATACATGACTGTTTGGAAAACAATCACATATGCGTCCGCACATGAGATTTTTTAAGTAATCTAATGGACAAACTTGTAATTTTTTGTGTAATATGGTCCTAGAATGGAGAGAGCATGAACATGGTGATGTCGAGGAGGCAGTAAGGGATGATCTAATGGCTCAACAAGCGCTACGTGCATGTGGACTCTACAAGTTTTGGTGTCTTGGTGGCTTGAGGGTCAAACCAAGACTATTGCAGATGCTGGTGGGTTACTGGGATCCAGACTCTGAGTCCTTCCAGATAGATGGGATGTCCCTCACCATAGAGGTGGAGGACATATACTTTATTACTGGACTTTCCTGAGGGGGGAAGTAGTGAAGCTTTGTTCTCGTGGTGGGCTCAGAGGTGGCCTGACTATTGATGAATACATTGCGGTGTACTGCTATCCAGACACGGAGAAGGTGGGGAGTCGTATCCCAACCAACTCTATACAGGTGTTAGGCCTAAAGGCCATCTTATTGACATTGGGCAGGATAGAAAGCTTGGCTTCACTCCACTAGGCCTCGCGGCCTCTGATGTTCTATGCAGTGGAGTGCATGAGACCCATGGTATATGACTGGAGCACTACACTATTGAGAAACATGAAACATCAGCTCAGTGAGTGTAAGATGGATAGAGTACAGAACTTCGGGTTTAGTAGCATACTAAGCATGTTTTTCTTCGAGCGTGTTCCAGGATTGATCCCCAAAGTTGACGTTCCTCTTCACGGGGTTCGAGATCCGGCCCAACGGCGTTGGGCAGATGCGATGCATAGACTGGGGGAAGGTAGGGTGGCCAACCCCTATCCAACTGATTTCTTTCTGTGGTGGCGATGACAGATAGTTTCCATCAATGACTACCCCTATGTGGGGATAGATTTTTGGGGGGACCCGGACATGCCGATACCACCAGGATCGGAATACGGTGACATAGGTAACGAATCTCAACCCTCTCTTCAAATTTTTGAGTTATTTAATGTTTTTGTGTTTTCTGATTATATGGAATCAAAAGACATGTATTTTTTGGGTGACAATTCATAGTGACATCTACCACTTTCATGCAGATGTGGGACCATGACAGCCTGAAGGCTTCCCTCGTCATAGACGGAGGGGAAGAGGAGATGATATCACGGGTGTGGATGCGGAGCAGACGCTCCAGAGTATTTAGAACAACCTTGCTAGGATGACACACAGAGTTCCCATGGCGCAAGTCGAGGACTTGCCTAAGGCTATGCAGCGCCAGGTGGTGGGTGTACCATGAGCATGGGTGCGATTATTCTGATGGCTAGCTAGAGCCGTAGTGACCTTCTATGATCACAACCCCTCTCCTCCTCCACAGGCTTAGAGACCTGGGAGTGACACATTTTGTATTACCATGTATTATATTTTTGTGGCTCAAGAGCCCCATTTTTGTATCATGACACTATGTATTACCACATTTTGAATGTTATATAATTTTTTTTTATGGTGATCGGTTTATTTATTTACATGTGTAAAATTTTTTGTTTGTGATGAATTTATTGTGAATGAAACAAATTCCAATCTAACACGTAGTTAGCATATGAGTCAGCAACTTGATTATTAATTCTTGGAATATGTATGTATGTTATATTGTCAAATTGTTGTTCTAATAATATCACACGTAAGAATATTCTTAATAATGTCAGATCTCTAACATGGTACAAACCATTAAGTTGTCATACTACTAACTCTGAATCAAGGCGTACCTCAAGAGAGAGAACGCCATGTGAAATGGCATCCCGTAGAAGCTCAATAACGACACTATATTCAGCAACATTGTTTGAATATGGTCATAGACATACACCTCCTGAAGATAGTACCTGACCCGTAGGAGTATAAATCACCCAAGCAACAGAGGGTGAGTGTTGAGTGTGATAGATCGCACCATCCGTGAATCCTATGTAGGTGGAATATTCCATTGACATCTTCCAAAAGAGACAGAAACTAATCACAAACCCAATCACTATAAGAAAAAGACCTAACTATGCAAAACTGTACAATAATATACAATAGCCAACCTTAGCTGAAAATCATGCATAGTACTTGAGATAGAGCCCATTTCTAGGCTCCGCCAAGGCCGTTCCCTCATAATACACTAACTCATAAGCGCCCTTCTCTAACACATGTTTGACGACGTAAGGACCACATCACATGGGGTTAAACTTTCTTGCCCCCAAGGTTTCCTTCGGTTGATCCCACAAAAGGACCAAGTCTCCCTCACTAAACCTCCTTAGACGGGCAGACTTATCATACTGGACCTTTACGTGACGTTTATTTACTTCTAGAGCCACGAGGGCATCTCGACGGTGCTCATCAAGTTTCTCAAGGTGGACCAAATGCTCCTCCAATGGTGAAGTGTCTGGTAAGAGTTCTATGGCTAGCTTCAAACAAGGAATCTCGCATTCAACCGGAAATATCGACTCCACTCCATGTACAAGTTGATATGGAGAAAAACCCATGGCATTCTTAACAATGGTTCTATAGGCCCACAAAGCAGGATATAACATAATGTGCCAATTATTCTTGCTCTGTGCGATGGTTCATTGGAGAATGGATTTGAGTGATTTATTCACTACTTCTACCTTTCCATTTGCTTCAGGGTAGTAAGAGGAGGAATGCTCTTGTTTGTACCCTAACTTGGATGCCAACTCTTCCATCATACGATTCTGAATGTGCGAGCCATGGTCAGTGACAATCTCTTTCAGAATCCTAAACTGAGTAACAATCTGGTTGAATACGAAGTGCACGGCTGTCTCACCGTCGGATTTAACTGTAGGCATAGCCTCAGCCCATTTAGTGAAGTAATCACTAGCCAATATGATATGATGATGTCCCCCAGCTGAAGCTAGGTTTCAATCCATAAAATCAAGCCTCCACTTGGTGAAGGGACCGACGGTGATGATGGGATGTAACAGGGTAGATTTTGAGCACATGTTATGTGCAAACACCTGGCAAGGGTGGCACCTCTTGACCGCATCAACACAATCTTTAAAGATCGATGGCCAGCAATAACCCACTCTTAATATTTTTTGGGCTATAGAAATCCCAGATAAATGACCACCACACACCCCTCCATGGCAATCATTCAGCACTACCTCATCCTCTTCATGAGTTAAACAACGTCGTAAAATGGAATCTACCCCATGGTGGTATAAAGTGTTATCCACTATGAGGTAATTCTTAGACACATGACGTAATCGTTGTTGTTCATCCAGTGAGAGGTGAGTGGGGACCTTCAATGTTTGTAAATATATAATAATATCCCCATACCATGGGGGCCTAAAGTTCAGATTAAGAAGATGTTTTCATCGACAAACGTATCTTCACAAACCAACTCCTTGTCCTCGCTTGGGAAATTCGATATAAGCTCTGCAAAAATTAACGATTTCTTCAACTTTGCCGAAACAAACTTGAGATCAAATTCGTGTAGGATGACAATCCATTTATTATATTTTCCCCCAATCATCCTTTGAGTGAGGACGAATTGAAATGGATTGACATGGGCTACAACCAAGGTTTGGCAAAGGAGAATATAATGTCTCGACCGTTGAACCGCATGTATGGTAGCTAAAGCAAGCTTCTCAACATGAGAATAACTATTCTCTGCATCAATAAGGTTCTGGCTCAGATAGTATATGACATGCTCTTGGAGCTCCTCATCCTCTTGAACCAAAACCATCCCAATCATCTCCATGGACACAGCCACATAAAGCAGAAAATCACGGCTATAGTCTGGGGGACTAATCACCGGGGCCGATACTAGGGCTCGCTTGAGCGCAACAAAGGACTCCTGGGCCCGCTCATCCCAACAAAAGGTGGTGTCCTTCTTCAAAAGACGCATGAAGCCTTTAGTCAAACTGGAAAAATTGACAACAAATCACCGTAAGAATTTTTCCATGCCTTGCAAACATTGAAGATGATGAATATTTTTTGGGAGAGACAACTGAAGTATTGCCTCAACCTTCAAAGGGTCGACTCTTATACCCTCTTTAGAAACAATGAATCCTAACAAGCGACCTAACTTCACACAAAAGATGCACTTGTTAGGATTTAAACGAACCAAATAATGGCGGCACCTTTCGAATACCAATCTCAAATGATAGGAATGACGCATTCTCATACAAGAATGAGAAGCAAGGTCATCCAAAAATACTTCAATAATCGACTTGAGATCGTGGAAGATCAAGGTCATTGCCCGCTGAAAAGTAGCTCCGACATTCTTAAGGCCAAAAGGAATTTTCCAATATGCAAAAGTTCCCCAAGGACAAATAAATGCGGTCTTATGTTGGTCCTCAGGCTTAATTTGTATCTGAATATATCTAGAAAATCCGTCCATAAAGGAAAAAACCTCACTACCCACACACTCATCCAAAATTTGATCAATAAATGGTGTGGGGAAATTGTCCTTAGGACAAGAACGATTCAAATCATGGAAATCAGTACATATGTGGATCACTCCCTACTTTTTGTCAACCAGAATGGGGTTTGAAACCCACTCCGTCAAGGGAACGAGATAGATAAAATAGGCTTTCAACAGTTTCTCTATCTCTGCCTTAATCGCAGGTGCTTTCCTAGGATTCACCGCATGCAAGCATTGTCAAACAGGCTTAGCATTGGGATAAGTCTTAATCTCATGTTCGACAATGCAAGGGTTGATAACTGGCATTTCATCGTAAAACCAAGAAAAGATATCACAAAATTCTTTAAACAGCTCAGTGTATTCTAGAATCTTAACATGGGAACATTCTGCCCCAATATAGACATTCTCTATCCTGCTAGGATCGCGAGAGATATTGATAGGAATCATTGAAGATATGTTTGCCATGTTTCCATCAACCATCAGACTAGGAGAACTTAATGGAACCATAGGACTACCAAATCTCTCACTAAGAACCGCCGTAAAGTCCCCACGTTCCAAGCAGTCAAGCTCGGGAAGAAAATAAGATCTATGATGGAGTTCCTCCCATGATGGCTCAACTCCCGACATGGCCTCAATAATCAGTTCATCTAAAGGGAAAACACTATCAAGGAAGTCATGTGTGTGAGAATACTGAACTGCCCATGCCGGCAACACATAAGGGTCCTCCTCCTCCATCCGCGAAGAGGAAGGACTGGGCTCTGCAACACACTCAAGATTAGCTTGATAAGCTACCATAGTTGCAGGCAATGACAGGTCTGTCACGATGGGATCACTCGGAGTGCTTGGGGTAGGAAGAATCCAAGGATCTTCCATATGACTCGTGCGAAAAGACACCAATCTCATAGATGTCAAAGCCTCACCGAAACTAGACCCTATCATAAGGATAGGTGCAGGGAAACTAAAGCTTCCCATGAGGGATGGATACATGCCCATGCCAACACTCCCAGTTGCCAGCTGAGAGTGATCTACAATTGGGATCGAAGCTCCTGAGGATGCAGTAAATGATGGATTGTTGAATGATGTTTGATCAATCGTGACTATCTTCCCATTAAATGGAAAGCATACAATGTGAAATAGGGAAGAAGAAACGGCTTGCATACTATACATCCAATTCCTACCCAGCAAGAGATTATAGTCAAGGGGCGCATCAACCACCTCGACCTCTACCGCAACGGTCTTCCCTCCAAAATGGACCTTAAGGGAAGGGAGAATCCTGTGCAGCCTAAACAATCTCCCATAAAACGCAGTTAACATGGTTGTAGACTTGGACAACTTAGGGGAACCTAAACCCTTCCAACACGATAAATACATCACAGATGCAGCAACGCCTTTGTCAATCACAGTGTTCTTGACAGTCATGTTAAGACATTCTATGTGAATCGAAACAGACACATAGTAAGGAAAGTGAGGATGAAGTCCTGCGGTTTCAAATTTAATCACGGAGGAAGAATTATCATCATTCACAACAAGGGCAGAAAGCAAAGCCTTCCTTTGCGAAGGACAACTCTTAAGCACTTCTAATGCAGACATTGCGCAAGGAGTGTGGCCCAAATACTCGACAACTGAATAGTTCTGGGAGGCTTGGGAATTAGGATTATGCCCCGAACACTTAAGGACTCCCTTAGGAATGTGAGGTGCAGCTTCAGGTTTATCCATAGGTTTCTCAATACGCAAAGGAGACCCTGGTGGAACAAGTTCCTTTCCTAGGATGGGTTGTGACGAACCATAGTCTTTCTCATGGGTCACAACTTTTGCAGCATATACCATGTAAATGCAACCATGACCACTACCCTTCGATGGATCTTTATCACCACCAGACTAATCATCAGTCCTCGAGTTCATATTTTGATTGTGAGGTAAAGGGTTAGTCAGCATAGTTGGGCCCTGTGCCAAGAATCTTGAGGCTTCATCGATACAAGGGCACAAGTAAGTGAGGTGGTCATCCTTACACAATTTTCAAGCGAACTTAACCTTACATTTAGCTTGCTTGTCCCCACCAGCATCATGGGAATTCCATTTTCATTCCTATTCCCACCCTTATGATTATTCTTACCCTTGTTTTTATTCCGTCCGGGATGCTGGTTACCCTTCTGGTCTGACGATTGCACTGAAAGCACACTCATAGTTTGGGCGGGTTGAGACGAAGTCGTGGATTGTCCTGAAGTAGATTGGTTGAGTGACAATTGACCAACTTATTTTTCAACCAAATCCGCAAGTTTAGCACTCGCACAACTCACAATGCCATCGGCATGTGGTCCAGGTTTAACTTTGGGGTCGAAACTAGAACGTGGAGCATTGGGAATGATCTCATATAACAAACTGGACTGAGCATAAATCAAATCCAGTTCCTACGCCATAAAAATGTCTTGTTCCTCATTTTGCACTCCGGATGTAGAAAATCCTTCGCTATATACGGCAATAACGACTAAAGGAACCATTCAAGGAGGAATTTTGGCGGTATAAAGGCTTTAATTAACCTCTTCCATCTACGCCACTCTTGGATATGGTCCGAGATATGTGTGGCTTTACCCTGCCGAAATGTTGACAAGAGTTTAGTACCAACGTCATAACGCACTGGAAGCTGGAAGTGGTTAAGAAAATTCATCGCTAGGTCATCAAACAAAGCGAATGCTCCCCTAGGTAGCTCTATATACCATTTCACAGCAGGCCCTGTAAGGGTGCGTTGAAATAGTATCAAACGGATTGAGTCCTGATGTAAGGAATTCGAATAGCACCATAGGTGAAAGGTAGTAACATGTTCGCTCGGATCCTCTCCCAGTTTTCCCTCGAACTTGGGTATGTCCGCGGGAAGCTTAGTAGGGACAGCCGGCCAAGCCGGGTCATGAGCTACAAGATCGTTCGTTAATCTCAACAAGTCAGGAAGATTCAGTGTGGCGAGGAAAGGGAGCCTAGGATGATGAGGTCGATGGACTGCTCCTTGATAGTTATGATTCACATAGGTCTGATTATAACCATGGCCTTGGCCATAGTGCCCTCCTCCCATTTGACCCGTATAGGGTGGCATGGAAGCACTATAGTGTGGTGTACCCTGACTATTCGGAGCTACAAAGCCATAATTTGGAGAGTAAGTGGGTTATTGATACCCGCACCCATAAGGTGAAGAACCCTGTCCATACTGTGTCCCATAATAAGGTCCACAAGTCATCGCATGCGATGTCCCATGAGACACTCCGTAAGTAGGAATATACGCTCCAAAAGTAGGAATATGCATACCGGAAGTAGGGATATATGCTCTAGAAGTAGTAACATGACCTCTAGAAGTATGAAAATAACCTCCCGAAGCAACGGGTGGTATGTAATCCTGAGACACAATCGGTCTAGTAACTACAATACAGACCTGACTCGTAGCAACGTTACGGCTCGAAGGACCACATGAATGAGGTGGAGGGTGAACATTTGAAGAACTAGGGACAGAGGATGGAGGGACCTGAGTAATTATGTACGTTTTATTCCCTATAGTCACTCGTCTCAGATTTGGTATCCTAATAGGATCACTAACCCTAGACCTAGGAGGAATATGTGATGTAGCTTCCACCACCGAGATGGAAGGTGCAATGTGACTAGTGCTCCTAAACCTCTCCGCATGGTAAGGAATGAAATTTCCCCTAGGCATAGTGCTAGGTGTGGAAATTAAGGCCAGCAATAGATTAATTTTACTCACAACAATTATAAATTGATCATGCAAAATTGCTAACAAGAGAAACTAAATATGGAGCTGTAACACTAAATTATATTAAATGAGTGTACAATAGACAACCCTGTAATAACATAGGTTTCTGAATAAATAGAATACATCAATAAATTGAATGCATGAGGAGACATCCAAATCTAGCATAAATCAGGCTTACCAAAAATAAGCAAATCCCCCATAGGTGTAAGAAGCTGATCCCAAATCTATCATGGAGCTCATGAATTGGAAAAAAGGCATAGGCAAGCTAAAGAGTGGTGGAATGGAAGCTCATACATGCTTTTTCAAGGAGAAAAGAGAATAGGATGTGTAGGACAAAAAACAAGTCAACCTCACCTAGTCTAGCTTTTCCTTTTTCCTTAAAACACTGAAAAAGCAGGCAATAAAGTAGAAAAAGTAGAAGGGCACCTAGGAGGCCAGGAATAAATCAAAATTGATTCCTTCAGCTCTCCCATGTGCTACATGAGTCAAATGTGGCAATTTTGACCTCTATGGATAGGCAAATAGCAACTTAAACAAGGTGGGACACATGAACTAGGAAAACAAGACAAAAATAAATGAATTAATGTCTAAGTGGGTAAACTATGGGTTGATTATTCTAACACCCCCCCTTAAGCCTGAATTATGAGTAATATATCAGAAAATTATAGGGCCTAGAAACAAGGCTTAGTCACCCTTTACATACTGCAAATCCATTTAAACAAGGAAAGAGGCAAAACCAACTTGGGAAAATCCTCCCTTAAACATGGACTGTAAAACAAAATTGTAGAATCTTGTCTTCACTCATGCTTTCACAGCATGATCAACAATCCCTAGTAGTGATTTGAGATTGCTGAAGGTCTTCTCACAGAATGCTTTGGTGAAGATGTCAGCTACTTGTTCTGAATATGAACAGAAGAGTAGGTGAATGGTGCCATCATGCACAAGTTCTCTGATGTAGTGCATATGGATCTCAATGTGTCTGGTTCTCTGCTTCTGAACTGGACCCTTGTAGATTCAAATGCTACTC
>LPNX010112326.1:1088077-1133527 GCA_001517045.1 Pseudotsuga menziesii | reverse complement strand
CCCAAATCTGTCATGGAGAAGGCTTGGTTCATAGCTCCTTTTAAGGAAGTAATCTCAGCCTGTGAGCTTCCTGTAATGAGGAGGTCATCAACATATAACAAAATTATCATTAATTAACCATTAAATAACTTCAAATAGACATTTGGATCTGATTTGCACCGAAGAAAATTTAGTGATAGCAAGAAGCTATCAATATTGGCATACCAAGCCCTGGGGGCTTGCTTTAGCCCATACAATGACTTTCTCAACCTGCACACAAGAGAAGGGTTAGTAGCAAAACCTTGAGGCTGCTGCATATATATCTCCTCAATGAGATCTCCATTTAGGAAGGCACACTTTACATCCATGTGATGTACCTCCCATTTCTTTGAGGCTGCAATGGCTAGAGCTAGCCTGATGGAATCCATTTTTGCCACTGGGGAAAAGGTCTCATTGTAATATATGCCATGAACCTGTGAGTATCCCTTGGATACAAATCTAGCCTTGTACTTCAATGGTGAACCATCAGCAGCAAATTTGGTCTTATAGACCCACTTACATTGTACTAGTTTTCTCCCTGGGGGAAGATCCACTAGCTCCCATGTGTTGCTCTTCTGGAGTGAGCTGAACTCCTCCTTCATGGTTGTTTGCCATCTCAGATCTCCTGCTACTTCTTCATATGTTTAAGTATTAGACTCCACCATCAAATATCATTTTTCAGCAAACATAGGATCCTTCATGCACATACCATTCTCAAATTGAGATTTAGTCCTTCTTGGGTCATTTGGATCCCCAGCTAGCTCACCTGCTGCATGTAGTGTCTTGGCTGCCCATTTTTTCCTTGTGGGGATGTTATGGTCTGCAATAAACTCATATCCATCAGACAAATCAGAATCAGCATGTTCAACAAACTCTTTACTTACTTCTTGAGGTTCAGGTAGTGAAGAGGCTTCACCAACTTCCACTTCTGCAAGGGGTTCTTCTTCAAACTGAACACACCTTTCGATGAAGGATTTATTTGTGCTCAAATTTATCAACTTGTACCCTTTTGAATCTTCAGAGTATCCAAGAAAAAGACACTCTTGGCTTTGGGGCTGGAAATCCTTCCTCTTCTTTGTCGGGATTCTAGCCCATGCCTTTGAGCCAAAAATCCTGAAATGGGTCACATCTGGCTTGTGCCCACTCCATGCTTAGAAGGGAGTCATACCATCAATATGTTTGTGAGGCACCCTATTCTAAATATTGGCTGCACGGTTGATAGTTTCAGCCCAGTACTTTGGTGGCAAAGTTTTGGCCTCCATCATGCATGTTGCCATCTCCTTCAGTGATCTGTTCTTCCTCTCAGCAACACCATTTTGTTGTGGTGTGTAAGGGATAGAATGCTGCATTTGAATACTTGCATCTGCACAATAGTTAATAAACTCAGACTTGACATACTCACCACCATTGTCAGATCTTAGGGCCTTAAGTTTCCTTCCAGACTGGTTTTCAACCAAAGCCTTAAAGACTTTGAATAGGCCAAAAACTTCAGATTTGTGTTTCAGGAAGTGAACCCAGCAATACCTGGAAAAGTCATCAATGAAAGTTAATGCATACTTGGCCTGAATTGTGGACATATGAGGGAATGGACCAGCAACATCATTGTGCATCAGCTCGATGGGTTCAAAGGTTCTCTCATGACTAGCTCTCTCAAATTTGTGCTCTGGGTGTTTTCCTAGGATACAGCCTTGGCGGACTCCTTTGGAAAATTTTATCTTGGGCAACCCTATGACCATCTCTTTTTCACTAAGATCAGAAAGATATTTGTAGTTAAGGTGGCCAAATATTTCATGCCACAGCTTGCTGGCTTCATTAGCATGAATGAGAAGAGCAGAGGGGTTTGAGTAAGGTAGGAAGTGTGAGAACATGTATACCTTTTGAGCATGATTCACAACTCCTTTTGCAATGACTTTACCAGTTGAAATCTCTGTGATCTCAACTTCATCGGGGGAGAATATGACCTTCTTAGGAGACCCAGTGTGGGTCATCTGGTACACTGACAGGAGGTTGGAGGTGAGGCCAGGCACTTCAGCACATTGCTGAACTTACCATGATCAAGATCTATCCTTCCTTTTCCTTTACTTTCAGTGAGAGAGTCATCTCCCAATACAATAGATGGTCCTTTCGACATATCTAGTGAGGAGAAGGCCTCCTTAGTCGAAACCATGTGTCTTGAAGCTCCAGAATCAATGATAAAACTGGGTGAGCTTGATGTGCCAGCAACTAGAGCATGAACTCTCTCTCTGTCATCTGAACTTGATCTTCCTTCTCTCTTCTTTGAGCTTTCTGGAAGGGAGATGCCATTCTTCTCCAGGAGATTGGTCAGCATGTCTATATGCTTTTTCATACAAGATCTTTCAGTGTGATTTCCCTTATTGCAGTATGCGCACTTGTTCATTTCACCTTTGTTCTTCTTCTTCTGGTTATTCTTCTTGGGACTTTGTTGATCCTCCGGAGACTGTTTCTTGTCTCTCTTTTGCTCAGGTGGATTTTTAGCTTTCTTTTTGCTTTTTGAATCCACCCTTGAATCTCCAGCAATCAAAGCTTGATCTTTGGATGGTTTGATGGTGCCCATCATCACCAGCTTGTCCTGTTCTTGTGTGAGAGATTCCATGAAATCTTCCAGGCTAGGCATCTTCCAGGCTTGAGCTGTCATTTTTGTGGCATAGAAGGTCGAAACAAACACTGAATAATCAGGGCCCAACTTTGAGAGGATGGCCAGTACAAGCTGATCATCTTTCTTTTCAATACCACATGGTTTCAGCTGCAAAACTAGTGCTTTGAACTTGGAGAAATATAGCTGTAGGGATTCAAAGCTTGTTGGACTCAGAGAAATCAGCTCATTCTCGATTTGATGTCCCCTCATCTCATATGTCTTTCAAAAAAGATCAGCAAGCTTCTCCCATACTTCATTCGGTGATGTCAATCCAACGAGATGGAAAAGGAGGTCTCTGGAAATACTGAGGCACAGGAGGCCATAAGCCTCATCCCTCATGTTGTGCCTTTTTATCTTCTCTGCAGCTGCATTGGGCTCTGCTTCTGTTTCCATAGTCACCCCGTAGAGGCCTTTCACTCTCAACAGTATCTCCATCTCTGCTTTCCATTCAAAGAAATTGAAGGGAGTTAAGATAGTTTTCTGTGATTGATCCATAGCTCTAGAAAATATGTCCCAGCTGTCAGTAGAAGGCTCCTAGTCTTTGATGTCAAACCTGCAAAACAATTTTTGAAGGAGAGAAACAACCTACAATGACTCTGATACCATGTGGAAATTAAGGCCAGCAATAGATTAATTTTACTCACAACAATTATCAATTGATCATGCAAAATTGCTAACAAGAGAGACTGAATATGGAGCTATAACACTAAATTGTATTAACTGAGTGTACAATAGCCAACCCTGTAATAACATAGGTTGCTGAATAAATAGAATACATCAAGAAATTGAATGCATGAGGAGGCATCCAAATATAGCATAAAGCAGGCTTACCAAAAATAAGCAAATCACCCATAGGTGTAAAAAGCTGATCCCAAATCTGTCATGGAGCTCACGAATTGGAAAAAAGGAGTAGGAAAGCTAAAGAGTGGTGGAATGGAAGCTCATACATGCTTTTGCATGGAGAAAAGAGAGGAGGATGTGTAGGACAAAAAACAAGTCAACCTCACCTAGTCTAGCTTTTCCTTTTTCCTTAAAACACTGAAAAAGCAGGCAATAAAGCAGAAAAAGCAGAAGGGCACCTAGGAGGCCAGGAATAAAGTAGAATTGATTCCTTTATCTCTCCCATGCGCTACATGAGTCAAATGTGGCAATTTTGACCTCTATGGATAGGCAAATAGCAACTTGCACAAGGTGGGACACATGAACTAGGAAAATAAGACAAAAATAAATGAATTAATGTCTAAGTGGGTAAACTATGGGTTGATTATTCTAACACTAGGTTCAAACTCAGATTCGGCATGAAATGCCAAATCATGTGTAGGAAAACCAGACATACCATAACTACCATAACTAGTGCTTGCGGGTTCGAAATGAGTCTCATCATCCTCCGACATTCCATACTGGCGATGCGTAAATGGGGAATCAACCCTAGAGTAAGCAGGTCTATCATGAAAAGTACCTATCTCAGAAATCACAAGACCTAACTCAGTCAAGTCGGGTGAAGGATCATAGTTAGGAGTAAACTCCCCATCTTCCACATGAATGGGAGAAGGTGGTTCAGGAATACCTTCAACGTGGTCTCCCATGGTGTGTGAATCAATGTGTGAAGTAGTCCGTCTGAATTGTCTATTTCTCTCTCCCAAAGGAGGAGGAGACTTAAAAAGCGGAATTCCTACTAAACAACGGGAACGACGAGGAGCCGCACCTGAATCCACAATGACTCAAAAAATAGAAAAGACTCGCTATCTATGCAAACCCTAGGAAAGCTATCATGCACAGAGCAATCACCAATAAAATCTAAATCCAAATACAAGCAATCAAGGGTAGGATAAGTGAGCTCCCAAATGAAGCAAGTATGTATCGCTGAGTAGAGGCTTGAGACTCCCATACATGACAAACAGAGGTACATAACCAATTATTGTGGCCCTCAGCTTCAACGCGTAAAGTGACTGTGTTGTCTGACCCCAACCTGGCTGGGACACCCACAGAATAACCCCTGCAAAGTACCCCCTCAATATCCTAGGTAAGGCCACTAAGGTCACCTCAATATAATCAATGCTCAGGTGGACATTCGCAGGAGGGATTGACCGTATGAGTAGGGTAGCAAAGCCCGAAACTCTCGAAAGAGCCCCTAGATACGAATACAATCCTAGAAATATCTCTGGTGCTACTCAGTTATGACTAGGGGTCATCCTAATCAATAACTACTCACATTGCCTCGCGCTTAACTCTCTTTTAAGAGGAGGATCCTGAGAAACACTGGTTATACCAAGGAATTTCACACACCCACCTGGACAGACACATACATGTTGTTGTTTAGTGGTCTTGGAGAATTTACTCACAATGAACTATTCCAAGACCCTAAAACCTAATCTTGTTGGTGAACCTTATCAAATAAAATAGTGTAGTTCATTTTAATTAAGTGTTGATTTTAATTGGCTTTATTACTCAAAAGAGGGATATGGCCATGCAACTAATGGTGTTATGACACAACATGAAGTAAAATGCACACCTAACAATCAATGCAAATGCATTGTGTCCATGAAAACAGGGTATGATACTACGTGAAATGCACAATTCTCTTCAAATGATAAATGCAAACTTTCCTATATGAAATCTTGACTAATACTTGAAAGCAAATCTAGTGCAAGTACAATGTAAAATGCAATATGCAATGCATGATGATAAGCAAATATTTTTGGATTTTTTGAAATAAAAATGAGATATCGAAGCAAAAGAATGATTCTACAACCCTCAGACTCTGCAAGCACACTCAAGCAGCACTCAAGCAAATCACTAAGGTAAAATAAATCTAATGCACTAATCCCAAAACAAAAAATAAAAAATGCAAAGACAAGAAAATTCTTAAAAAATAAATTTACCCTAAAAAAATGTCTCTGGTCAGAAACAGGGATGTATACAGACTCTGGAAGTATCAAAGGAGACTTAGCAATCATCAAAACTCACCCAACAACCATCCAACTTCCTCTAGAAGGCAATACTAAGGGCATACATGACTGTTCGCAGTAAACCCACGTGTATACGTGGAAATTGTAGAGAAACCCGTGTGTATACATGACTGTGAGTCAAAAACTCGCATACAGAAAGAAAGGTGCATAAAAATAAAGGAAAACAGACAAGCTGAGACAAAATTCACACCAATCAGACACTACTAGGAAAACAAGCCCCCAGAACCGACACAAAAACAAGAGAAAAAGAGCAATTCTCATTGAATGCCGGCAGAAAAACCCCCAAAGGACAACTACCAGTAACTCCCTAGCAGAGTTGCCAATTCTGTTACGGAGAGAAATTCCTATGGCTTGGGGTACCACAACAGACAGCTTGAATCCAACAATCAATCCTTTCCAATATGCAATAGAAATTAAATATCTAACATTAAAGGATCGGACCTTGTACCTTATTCCGGATGGTTGAAGTAGATCCCCGTTGAGCTTTCTAACCTCAGCTTGAATTGATTAATCACATCCTCAACAACAAGTAAACAATACAAGCATACTATATAGATTGGTGTTAGATCTATTCTAGAATATATAATCAACAATGTATAAGCATTTGAAATCATCCCATGGATAAAATATTCATTCAAACATACATTATTGGACAGGAAAATATATTTCGATTAATATAAAATCAGAGATTACAATGAATACAACCTCTGTCGGCATGTCTGCAAATCGGAGAAACCGAATCCCCCACTTGGGCATCCACCACCTCAATCCTCCATCTCTCAATAGCAAGATCACAAGAAAAAGGAAAGCTTGGGAAGAACGCAAAAATGCTCCAAGGGACAAAGGGATGCAGACTCAAGCATAAGTTCCGCCAACAATGTACTATAGTTTCTTTGCTCTCAATTCTCTCTTATGCCTTCAATGTACCAAAGCGTTCCTTATATATCTTTTCAAAGGGGTAATGAAAGGTTGAATCCGAGCGATATCAAGGCATATGGAAGCTAGGAGTCAAGTGAGTTGGATCCATGTCAAGGAAAACTCCAAAATGATTTGGATTTTGTACACATCCCAATGTACGTGGTTTTAGTGGTCAAACCCGCGAATATACGCGAATAGGGGTTTAAAAGTCACGTATATGGATTTTCACATGTTTTTAGGGATGGTCAAGGAAACATCAAAGGACAAAAAATGGTCCAAGGGGTCTAAGGAGTCTGCAGAGGGACAACGGAAAGGCCATACAAGCGTGATTCACCTGAAGTGGTAAAATCAGCTATACCAATTGGGGCATGAGATGACTCAATTACATCACAAACACTTCCCAGAATATTATCTAGGATGTTGTTCCAAGACTGGAGGGGAATTATGTTGTGACTTCCAAGTGGATCTACAAGATCAAGCATGATGCATATGGTATCATAGAGAAGTATAAAGCAAGATTTGTGGCTCATGCCTTCTCCCAGAAAGAAGGGATAGATTATGAAGAGACTTTTGCACCTGTAGTCGGTACACTTCCATCAGATCAGTACTTGCTTTGGCTGTAGTAATGAAATGGAAGGTACACTAGATGGATGTCAATACTACTTTCTTGAATGGTGTAGTATAAGAGGAAGTGTATGTGGAGTATCCACTTAGTTTTGAGACACATGATAGGGAGAATCATGTGTATAAATTGAAGAAAGACCTGTACGGTTTAAAACAGGCACCCAGGACATGGTACAGCAGAATTGACAGCTTCCTGACTAGTTTTGGATTTACCAAGAGTAAAGAAGATTCCAACCTTTACTACAAGGTTGAAGAAGGGAACCTAGTGATGCTCCTACTATCTGTAGATGACCTGTTTCTAACAGGTGAAAATGGGTTGACTGCAGACACAAAGAGGACTGCCTGCTGAGTTTGAGATGAAGGACTTGGGGATGATGCATTACTTTCTAGGCATGGAGGTGTGGTAGAATGCAGATGGAATCTCCCTGGGAAAAGGGAATTATGTGGTAGATCCTGAAGAGGTTCAGGATGATGGACTGCAAGACCATGATCACACCTATGGCATCAAAGCGGAAGCTACTGAGTGATGCTTCATCAGAGTTGGTCGATGCTATGATGTATCATCAGATGATTGAGTCCTTGATGTACTTGGTGAATACGAGACCAGAAATTTTCTTTGCTGTGAACACATTGAGCCAGTTCCTGATAGATCTGAGACATGTTCACCTAATTTCTGCAAAGCATATTCTAAGGTACCTGAAGGGTACAGTTGATTATGGGCTCAAGTATGAGGTGAATCGGAATATTAACTTGGAAGGTTATGTGGATTTGGATTGGGAAGGCAGTGCAAGTGATAGTAAGAGCACTTCAGGGTACTGTTTCAGTATGGGATCAGGTGTGATATTTTGGTTTAGGAGGAAGAAATCCTATGTGGCACTGAGTACAACCGAAGCAGAGTATGCTGTAGCTTGTTTGGCTAGCTATGAGGTAGTGTGGTTGAGGAAGCTACTATATGATTTGTTTGATCTCTAATTGGATTCTACTTGCATATATTGGGACAAAAAGAGTTGTGTGAATTTGTGAGAGAACCATGTGTTCCATGACAAGTCGAAGCATATTGAGATCAAATATCACCATATCAGGGATATGGTGTAGACAGGAGTAGTGAACCTCCAATATGTTGCGACGGATGAGTAGATAGCCGATGTGTTGAACAAACCATTATTTAGAGTGAAGTTTGAGTACTTCATGGAGAATATTGGTGTTCTATAGATTGAGGTTCCCTCCAAAGGGAAGTGATGAGTTCGAGAGCCTTTCTGACATGGTAGGATTGGTTCCTCCCATGGTCAAATGTAAGTGCAGAGCCTTTCTGACATGGTGGCAGGCTGGGCCTCCTATGGTCAGATGTAAGTGCACAGCCTTTCTGACATGGTGGCAGGATAGGCCTCCCATGGTTAGATGTAAGTGGAGATCCTTTTTGACATGGTGGTAGACTGGGCCTCCCATTGTCATATGTGAGTGCTAATATTTTTCGACATGGTGGTAGGCTGGGCCTCCCATGATTGGATGTAAGCGCTATTTCTGACATGATGAGGTTAGATGTGAGTGCTAGGCCTTTCTGACATGATGTGGTCAGATGTGAGTGCTGGATGAGCCTTTATGACATGATGTGGTAAGATGTGAGTGCTGGGCCTTTCTAACATCATGAGGTCAGATGTGAGTGTTGGGCATGCCATTCTGATATGGTGGTAGGATGGGCCTCCCATGGTTAAATATAAGTGCTAGGCAGGCCTTTCTGACATGGTGGCAGGCTAGGCCTCCCATGGTCGAATGCAAACACTGAAGAAGAAAAAGACCTACATAGAGGATAGGCTTACAACCAGCATGAAAAAGGGATAACTCTGTAGAACTTACTGTGACGAATAGAATTGAGATATAGCACCATTTGTTTGAGATAACAGAAGCAGTGATGATCCAAACTTGATGATGATCCAGACTTAATGATGGTGGACTTGATGATGATGATCCAAAATTGATGATGGTGGACTTGATGATGATCCAGTAATGATGTTCTAGCGACGAAGACTTGTGCTGATGAATTGTGTGGATGTAATTATAGCTTCAGAATGTATTCACTTGTATGTATTATGTATTGTACCCCGATGTTCCTATCGGGAGTATCAGTAATGTAATCAAGTTATGTCATACCTAGATGTTCCTATCAGGAGAATCAATAATTTAATCACGTCATGTAAAGTCATAAAGGGTAACCCTCCTTACTGTTAAAAGGTTAAAGACCCCATAGTTGTGGGGCACTAGGGTTGTTAGACTCTCCTAGAGAAATCGACCCTAGTGAGTTAATGTAAAGTTAGAAACTAGTATAAATAGAGAGTGAGCCTCTCTTTTTATTACATGGTCACACACACTAAGTTGTAGCGCATAACTGAGAGATAGAAGAAGTTGGGACAAGAGAGAGAGAGAAAATTGTTGTCAAGAGATCATCTTTGTATCTTTGGGTTTTACTTTTGGTGCTCATTCTATATCTAAGGAATATCTTACATTCTATAGTCCTTTATGGTTTCCTTGAGGAAAATATTTTTGTTCATTTCCTCTTGTGATTTCTTGCTATGCTTGTTATTCTCTGCGATAAGATCCTAAGATCATATAGCTTAAATGATAAAAATGTAACATGGAAGGCTCTGCATCAATGATGTCTCTCAATAGTGTCACATAACTAGAGTGTGTTTGAGGCCTGTTTCTTTGTTTGGAAGTCTCTTCTTACTATTATTCATCTTGGATTATTCTTCATCTACCATTCTCTTTATATTCTTTTGAAGCTCTTTCTTTCTCTATGAAAGCTTCTCGGTTCAGCTTATTGTAGTGAATCTTGAAATGTTGTCACTTGTTCTTCAGAACAAGTCTCATCCTTCTTTTCTTGTAGGAGATTGTATGTGATATTTCCTACAATTCAAATGCATTAGTTGTATGGTTAGAAACATTTCATAAGGCATATTCATAATGGAAAATTCTTATGCATAAATATATAATCATGCAACTATTTTAGCCAATAAAACATTCATCCATATCTCATCGAAACTTTCTAGATTCCTTCCATCTCTACCATGACATCATTGAGATTGTGCACTAATCCAATATGTCAGCAAAGAGGTTTCATTCTATACAGGTAGCAATGGAGTGTTGTATAGCACCATGGGCTACTTACCCATCCCATGCATATAAGTAGTATACTGTCATTAATGCAACCATTTTATCATGCATAAATACTAAAAAAATTCATATAAAAAACTAGATATATAGGAAAAGACAATTCAAATACTTATCTTTATTTGTTTCATGGGTAGAATCCTTCTTTAGCCTTCAAATTCATCATCTTATTCATTCATGACATCATCTTTTCTTATCCAAATGCTAAGATTGATAAGAGGTTCTTCAAGAATTGAGTCCTTCATATTCCTCATTGCTTGAGGGATCTTCTTTGAATCGTGAGAGATTGATATTCAGTTGATCCCATCTTTTCTTTTCTTATTATGAGTAGAGATTATAATTGTGTGCACTCTTCCCAAAGTCTATTGAAGGTAATCATTTCCTTCTGGCACACATTCTTTGGATGAATGAATCCCATGATCTTGGGAGGCCATTCAAGGTGGTTATAACAATATCTTTGATTGCTTCGTCATAGAATCGAATGCTTCCTTTTGGTGTGACATGAGGGATGAGATGATATTTAATAGAATCTGCAATCATTCTCTTCGCTCTAGCCTTATCCTCATCTCCCTCTGGCTCTTAGAACTTCCTTACTGAAATATTGATCTAAGTAAATTTATTCAAGGATCACAGAGTTCCTATACTTCCATACTTGGAAGTTGTCAGCTTCACCAAGCTTGTCATCAAGCTGGTGTGATTAGTCATTTTGAAATGATAACCTCAACTGTAAATAGCAAAATATTATATCTTATCGATTTGAGGTGTCCATCCTGGTTCTGGAGCTAGCTGATATAGGGTTTGTAAGAGAAACCCTAAATTTAAAAACTTGGAATATAAAACTTCTAATTGGATATAAATATGGGCATATTCAAGGCAATCTTTCCAATGTAATCCTTTTCTGAAAACAATGGAGGGAAGCTCTCTGAACATGAAGCCCTAATTTTCCAATTTCTTCTACAGAAATGCATGATATTGTTTATGCAGTATCTCTGAAATTACTGCTCCTCTGTGTCTAAAACATCACACTATAGTAGCCCTGTCTGGCCTATTTCTAACATCATAGATTAGAGTGGAATTGGTTTCACCAATTGGGACTTATGCACGTTTTCCCAAGGTGACTTGTTTCCAGACTATTCAAAATAGAGAAATTGTACGGACTTCCACATGTCAATGTTTCATATTCGGGGTATGAAAATTTTACCACAGAAATTACAGCCCATGCCCTATCTAGAACATTTTTAGAAATTTCATTTGGACCTTCGTAGCCTAAGATATAGCATGTTTCCCTAGGTCATCTGTTTAAGGATGAATATTGGGAGAGGTTGGAACCCTAACTTGGAGGATTCATATATCCTAGAATATAGTGAATTTGAGGCTACATATTTTACACAGGGTTCATCAACAATGTATATTCGTCTTGTAAAATTTTTGTCTCCTGATCCTTCTCTGATCATGATATATATAGAATGTACCAAAATGACTAGTTTTAGTCTTTTAGGGTTTCCAAATTAGGGTTTGAATTTTTCGGAGTTCTGCCAGACCAAAAAATTCGGTCTTGGTCTCTAAATTTTCATTTTAAGAAGGAGAGAAATCCTATTCTAGGCTCACTTAAAAATTCCTCTTCTGTGAAAATCCCTAATTTTCCACAGTAGTGACAGGTCAAAAATTGAAAATGCCCAGAATCAAATTTTGCTTCGATAGAAAGATGTGCCCTTCTTTGGAGAGTTATCCTAGCCTTAGTTTGCTGATGATCTATGGAGAGAGACCCAAAAATTAAGAATCCTTAGCTTCTGCAGCTGCATAGTGTCTTCTTTCAGAGAGGCTCTGATACCATGTTAGATTTTTATCATTTAATCAATATGATCTAGGATCTTATCCGAGAGAATAATATGCACAACAATAATCACAAATGACAAGAGACACAAAGAGTTTTCCTTAGGGAAACCATAAAGGAGAAAACCCTGCAACTTATTCAGAGATAGAATGAGCACCAATAGCAAAAGTAAAACCCAAAAACACAAAGATGATCTCCGATAGATGTTCTCTCTCTCCCTCACTTGTGCGAGCTCCTCCTCTCTCACTCATGTGCTACAGTTGAGTGAGTGTGTTACAAATAGAGAGTATCACTATCTATTTATACTTGTTTTCCACTTGAATTTTACTGTTACAAGGCCGACCTTACTAAGAGAGTCTAATAACCCTAATACCCCTCAACTGTGGGGACTATTTCCTTGACTTACAATGGATGGTTAACCTTGATTCAATTGTGGGGACTATTTCCCATACTTTTAATGGAGGGTTAACCTCAATGACTTTAAATGACTATATTATATTAATGACTCTCCTGATCGGAGGAACAAACATCTCCATCGGGATATAATGAAATACAATAAGAAATATACAAGTGAATACATTCTGAATTTACAAAAACATCAACAACAAGGACCACAATTTAGCATGACCATATATTCTATTATCCAGTCCATGATTTCATTTATCTTCCTCTTCATCATTTTTTGTGTGTTGTACCTTCTTGTTTTCTAAGAAAACAATTCTTAAGCTTTTTATTTTGAGTATAGTTGATGCATGTAAGTATTGAAGTTAGACATTCTTTGCATAGTTCATTGACTTGCAATGTTCATCTTTAATCAATGATTAAAAATCTGTCATCCTTTTTTTTGAGGAGGCTAAATGTTTGACAGTCATGTTGTGGAAATTGTGAAAGGAAGCAAGGTGAAGTATGAATTGGACAAAAAATTTGGTCTGATCAAGGTAAGTTTTATTTATTTTGAGCCATCAAAAGTTTTATTTCTAGTCAAGTGCCCTTTATGTAAGTAGTTGTTTTGTTGGGTACCATATTTTTTTTATTTCTAATCAAGTTCTCTTTCTATAAGTAGTTTTTTTGTTGGGTACCATATTTTAGGTAAATTTTTAAATTCACGATTTTTATTTTGGAATGTATAATTGCAGGTAGATCAAATTTTGTACTCATCAATAGTTTATCCTCATAACTATGGTTTCAGTCCATGTACCCTGTGTGAGGATAATGATCCATTGAATGTGATGGTCCTCATGCAGGTAGTATCCCTCCATTAGTGAATTTTGCAACTTTTTGCATCTCCTATATATTTATACTCATGTATTTCCCAAGTACAATAAGTGGTTTTTGTTGGTTCATTTAAGATTGTTTTGGAAGCTCTCAATTTCAGTATCATAATTTGATTGCCCCTTGATGTCTCATACATTTTAAATCAACTTGTTTATGCATGTATGTTTATGCATATCTTGTTTTTCCTTCACAAGTGAGTGTGGATTTCATTGAGGATGAGCTATTCCATATATGCTTGTTGAATGTTTGTTATTTAGAAGATACTATGATTTCTGGAAAAATTGCAGGAACCTATTTATCTAGTATGATTTCTCCGGGATAGAGCCATTGGTGTGATGCATATGATTGATCAAGTGTGTACAAGTTTCATTGCTTATAAATCAAATCTATTGGAGGTTGAAATCTAACAGATGTTTTGAAACAAAGTCAATTAATTATTCCATTTTAATAATATACACTATCAACTATTGCACTATCTGTTTGTTGGAAAGCGAGAACAAACATGCTGAAATCATAATAAAAATCTTGTATTAAAATCACATAAGCATTTAAATGGATTATTGTGCATTATTGAGTGCGACAAATGACCATCTCTATGATTAGTGTTGTCTTATAACACTATTAGTTTGAGGCAAAGAGTAATATATTACTCTTGACTTTTCATTCTCAAATGAATAGATAACATACAACACAAAAATAATCAAATGAGAAGTCGTAATACATCTATTGAATAAAGTTAGATTCTACAAGCTGTGTCATTGCTTGAAAAGTTATAAATCGTAATCTATTTTGTTTCGTCCATTTTAAAGATGGAATAATGGGTTTTCCAAATTTGTTGAATTAATCACTTGATTCTTGTTGGGTTCCTTTATGAATCAAATTAAAGTCGTAGTACAATCATTCTTATGTGTTAATTGGGTTGGTTAAATTTGAAATTGAAACTCTAAAGAGCATGAAATCCCCCTAGGGTTCTCCTAAAGCTTAGATAAAGTGCACCCAAAATATTTCCTAAAGCGCCTCGTTGAGAATTTGTTTCATCTATAACCACACACAAAC
Organism: Pseudotsuga menziesii; assembly: GCA_001517045.1. Taxonomy (NCBI): domain Eukaryota; kingdom Viridiplantae; phylum Streptophyta; class Pinopsida; order Pinales; family Pinaceae; genus Pseudotsuga; species Pseudotsuga menziesii. The sequence continues at coordinate 1,119,012 of LPNX010112326.1, read as the reverse complement.
ACACAAACAGATAGGAGGAGAAAAAATCAGAGAACTATCTATATGTTGATGGGAGGCATATGTATCACAAATCTTACCATATTGCTAACATTTTTGTCCTCATCGTCTCACTATTATATGTTTTGTATGTGGGATTCTATGTGTGGTTTGTAGATTCCAAGTCTGATTCTGAATGTGGTTTGATTCGAAGTCTCTATGTGGCTTGCAGAGTCTAAGTCTTTATGGTTGGAGTAGGACTATGTGTGCTGTTTCAAGAGTCTGCATCTGTGTGGTTCGACAATGAATTCTGGATGCGATGTTGAGTATGATTCTGATTTTGAGGAAGATGAATCATCCAATAGAGGAATCTAAATAGATGAAGTGAATATGATGAATATGAATAAACAAATTGGAAGGAAAGAAAAATTACTACTCTCTAAACAGTACATTTTATTGCTCTTTTCTTATTTCAAATAGCAGGTTCGGCTATGTTCTGCTGGAAGACAAGATTTTGATATAATTGTCCTTTCAAACCCATGTTATTCAACTAATTTGAGTGCCATAGGTATGTATGGTTGGCTTCTCTGTCCTTATCTTTCAATTGTTAAAGCTTGATGTGCCCATTGCTCTGGCCATGCCCTTAGGGATCCACCATGTCTAATAGGTTTAATCATTTATTAGCATAAATTTAATGACCCACCATTATTAAATTTAAATTTGGAGTAACACTCTTTTTAGCATTGTATCTTATTAAGAATTAGGGATTTTAGTTTTTATTATCTTCAAAATTGAGAACGAATTAGGGATTTAGTTTTATTATCTTTATTTCATAATGCAATATTATGTATCAATATAACTGAGTAAATTGTCTTAATGCCAACAATCTTTATGTGGTCCCAATCTTGTTTCATAGGTATTGTCTGCACAACCCCACAACATTAAAAGACCTAATGGCGTGCTAGATTTATTACCTAAAGTTGGTACTGCTTCTTTAAATGTTTATTTTTGCTTTACCCACTCTACCAATTTTCATTATTTTCGTGTTGGTAAGCACCAATCCAAAATAGGTAAATGGTCTATGGAATTTAGAGGGCGTAGAAAATATACGTCATTACCCTTACTTGGTTAAAGTTTCAATATAATTTTAGGTTTTAAAAAATATATTTTAAGTTTAAAATAGTTTAGTTTGAAGAGGGCATAATCTTTGAAAATGGTTCGGCCAACAAAATAATTCTGATTATGAAATAGTTACCATCACAAGTGATTTTAATCGAAAAAATCGCACAAAAGTGAAGTTATTTGTGTGGCTTTCATAGGCGATTTCTCCTTTTGGTGTGTGGGAAATCCTTGCTCACCTAGAATCCATGTGAACCTTGAAACCCTTATTTTAATTATCATTGAGATCATCTATGTAAACCATGGAGATAATTGTCTTTCACGTCCTTATCTGTCAATTCTTAAACCTTAATTCCATTGCTGTGGCCATGCCCTCAAGGATCCACCATGTCTAATAAGTTTAATATTTTATTAGCGACAATTTAACCATCCACCAACGTGCTTGTTAATTGTAAATTTCGAGCAACATTTTTAGCATTCTATATTATTAATAATTAGGTATTTTAGTTTTTATTATCTCTAAAATTTAGAAATATTTAGGGATTTTTGTTTTATTATCTTTATTTCATAATGCAATCTTAATGTATCAAGATACCTGGGTAAATTGTCTTTATGCCAACGATCTGTATGTGGTCCCAACCATGTTTTGTAGGTACTATCTGTAGAATCCCATGACATTAAAATACTGGATGTCAAGAAAAATTTATCACCCGAAGCTGGTATTGGTTCTTTGTTTCTTGGTGGGTCAGAAGCAGTCCAAAATAGCTAAAAAATCTATGGATTTTCAAGGGCATGGAAAATCTCCATCATTACCCTTGCTTGGTGAAAGTTTCAATATAATTTCACAATGAGAAATGATATATTTCTCTTTTGTTCAAAAATTTTGATTTGTAGTCTAATCATTTTAGTATGCAGTTTTTTAGCATGTTACGTTTTGGTATGCCTCAACATATTTTCCAATTGCTTCTATTGATCAAAACAAAATTGTTGCAAATCTAATGAAGAATCAATGCATTTCAGGTACTTCATAGTATGTATGAAGAATCTATGCGTTAACCCATTTCAGGTACTTCATTGTTATTTTCTTATAGCATTATCACACTTATGTTGCAGAAAACCTATCCAATTTAGTAAGGGTCGATTTTCTATCTGCCACTCACATTAAAAAACAGTACATTGACATCAATGAAAATTTCCATTTTTTTATCTGAGTCCAAGATAATAAATTTTGATTGCTTTATAAGTTTCAACTTGTGAGTCTAAGAATCTAATGTTATGTTACTTTATTTAATTTACCATCATTTTCCAAGAATAGAAAACTCATACAATTGTTTTTGCCAAAATGAATAGGTAATATCTGTGTAGAGAATTAAGATCAATTTTAGTGAATATAATAAATACTATAATGTCCTAGGCACTATTCTTACGAAGAGGTTGCAAATCGTTGATATTGAAAGTTCACTCCTACATCACATTATTTTAAGTAGGATTTGTGAATAAGTGGCTAGCACTTGCCAAATAATTTTTCATTTCTGAACTCTAAAGCATATATGTTATTTAGTTCATGGTACTTTTTTGTAGATGCATATGCTTATTCCTATTCAGTTGTATCATTTCCTTTTTTTATTCAGTTTGTGGCAGCATCATTCAGAAAGTGCTTTCATTAACATGCCTATCTTAAGCTTTTACCTGCATATATTTGTCTCTACTATTGGGTTTATTTTCATTCGTTTTTTCATTTTAAGAGTAATTACACTTCATATTTGAAAAACAAACTTTTTTATTCCAAGAACAAAGCACATATATGATATTTAGTTCATGGTTCTTTTTTGTAGATGCATACGTTTATTCCAATTCAGTTGTAGAAGTTTGTTTTTATTCAGTTTTTGGGATCATGTTTCAACATTTGCATTATGAAACATGGGTTTATGTTAACTCATTTCTCATTACAAAAATAATTACTCTTTGTTTTTGTAAAATGACATTATTTTATTCCAAGAACAAACTATGTTCAAGTATTTCATATTCATTTTATGTTTTGATGTTTGATTACAATTCTAATAGGATTTATTTCTGTGGAGGTATCAAAGAACAACTAGAATTTATTCACATGTGTCTTCTTTGATCACTATGTGTTTCTTGTGCAATTCTTCCAATCGACTATGCACATCTATCTCCAAGTCAGCTGCAACAATTTGGCAAAGCAAAGGATCCAAAAACAACTTTACAAATGGCAAAGGGTCATTGCCATTTCAAAGCATGAAGATACAATATTCATGTACATGAAATCCTTATGTTGGCTTGAAATGTTTCCAACACCATCTTTTTATGTTGAATCCTACATGTTATTATTATTGTTCATTTCATACTTTGATTTGTATCAAACATGTTATTACTTTTTATAGTTGTTACACCATCAATTATAACAATACATTGGAGTCATGTTTATTGCAAGATTAGTTTTTTCCATGCAATGCCAAACTGTAATGTGTTGTTCATTGTTAAGACCGGTTGGCATTGCTCTCATTTGATATCTCATACTTGTTATTTTGTAAAAGTGTTAAGTTCAATAAACTTGTTATATATTCTGATTTGGATTGTTCCTCCCAACGTTCCTTTGCACCTCTTGGTGCAAATGCTAGTCTTAATTGCTTTATGGATTTGTTTTGTTGTATGGATTATGTAATCATCGTGTCCATTTTATTCAAGTTAAATAAACATGGTCTAGAACAATATATATGGAAATAAAAAAAATTGGTAATCCGTTTTCAATTTAAATATATTATTTTAAACTTAGCTTATAATTATTTGTTGATTTTTATTTTTATTTTATTAACATGATATTTTTATACCTGCCTCTGGCTGGTATATTGCAATCGTTCGATTTCAAACTACGTTGACTTTGAGTATTACCTGGTGTTTTTTGATGCTGCTTTAAAAAATCAAACCTGTTGTCCAAAGTTTGACTTAGGCATTTGCAAAATATTTGTTTTAATTTTGTTAAAAATCTATTTTTCTAAACAGCTGATTGGTTGATAGGGGATGATGTCAACATTGGGGTTTGGTATCTGGATTTGAGTCGACATGTGTCAAGATGACATCATAATATAAAATTAAAAAAATAAAATTTATATCCCATCCATTGCCACGCGTTCATTCTCAAGGTCCATACGTTCATCAGGGATTTGTACATGCAGAATTTGCACCTTGAAGACTTGGTTGTCTCTGCTTCGGATGAGTTTCTTGATGGTCCAATCGAATGCATTTTTGCTGCTGATGGAAGGATGAGGTACCCCTTCAGAGAGGACTGGTTCACGCCCATCAGTATACGAGTTGGACCTTCCTGCCCTCCTTCCATTCTATTCTATTCTATTCTCTCTGAAATTTCCTGCGCCTGACCTCCTTCGCAAATATTACTCCACTTCAATCGTGCTAAAGACATATTCAAAATACACTGAGCAGTGCAGTTATATAGCTATAGACACTTCGAAGTTTCGAATCAATGAGAAGTCCCATTCGTGCAGGATTTCCTTGCCATTTGCCATAGGTCCTTTGCCTAGGATGACACGTCACACTCTTCGATTTTGAGCGTTGGAGTTGCATCAGCCAGCCCCAAGACGGCTGGAGAGAGGAAACCATAATTTAACGTATCTAGAATCCAGAGAGTGACCTGGTAAATAAATTAATTTAACATGCACAATATGTAATCCATGCATGTTAATTAATTAAACAGATGCTTCTCTATTCAGTATTTTACTGTGTTTCTTAGCGAAACAAAATTAATGTTAGATACGTTCGGATGCCTGATTTTAAAAATTAAGAGAAAAAAAACAGAATACACATGGATGGTTGCATAAAATAATATCCAACCTGCTATATTCAGAAATTGGCCTGAAGCCAAGATAAGGAAACAAGGGAAAAAACAACACAGTATTCTCCAGCCATATAGAATTCTGCGAATGGTTGCAGCATCTTTATTAATTCACAACATTATTGGAAATTGACACACAATTATGCTTCTACTGCACACATAAATCAAGAAGAATCAATCTCTTTGAAACAATATTTGAGCCCAATATGAACAATGCATGCATTCGTATTATTTTCTCACTGATCTGGGTTGCCAACTAGTTTCATGACCGCAAGTATTATATATATATATATATATATATAATACGTGTTGGTTTTCTTTTCAGTCTGTGTTTTGGTATCTCTCACCTATTTACAGATCAACAGATTAAAAATTAAATCAGCTCTAACCTGGACACTGGACATGATCACAACTGTAATTTTATTACATGTGACTCCACCACGGCTGCGAGTTTGTGTCAATTTCAGAATCAATCTGTGGAATATATTGTAAACCCATGAGAAATTAGTAACGACTAACTAAACCTGGCATTATCAAGATGAACTCAAAGTTGTGCTAAATTTGGTCTAGAACTGCAGCAATTCGGTGGAAATCGGGATGAGACAACGGAGTACTGAGTATTGTGGCCCTGTCACCGAGTACCTGATACTCAGTGTTCTGAAGCTGTTGCCATGATATTGGGAAAGTGCAAATACTCGGTAATTTCAGCAGAACAACTATTCCTAGACTCAGCACCTAAACCGTAGGATTCAATACATACCATGAAACAACAAAAAAACAACAACCCATTTTGAAAGGCAGAACGCCAGCACAAACAGAAGAAGCATGAAATCTAAAAATCCAATGCACAAAACTTGGATTGACCCATGAATTCTAGAGCTAACATAATGTTTGTAAGAGAATCCAGCATGACTTAGCTTCCTAACATCCTTATGATTACCTGCTATTCCATTATCTTTCGGGCCGAGAACTACACTACACGAAGCTCAAAAAACTTAGAAGTATATGCAGAAAAAACTGCCACAGAAGCTTGCAATGCATTCCAGTCTCCAATTTGATGACGAACATTGGCAAATTACAAACCATGAAAAATGAAAAACTAAGAAACTATCAAGTTGGGTGGTACCTTTGTGAGGGGTAATATTCGTTCCTTGAACGTTGTTGGATTCCTTTGGCGATAGTATAATGATCAGAGCTCCTGCAAAGCCATTCAAAATGCATATAAATAATAACGCTAATGCTCCACAGAGCACAACGCGACATATCAGATTACTCAAAAGACACGAGGCCACTTATTCTCTGAACACTCGTCCTCGTGGAGAATCTGTCTGCTCTGTTTGTCGTTTATTGACTTTGAAACCATTAACTCGTGGGCAAACTAACATGGCCTATGGCTAAGGAAAAATTGTGTATATAAAGTTTAAAGAATTAAAGAAACAAAACATGATTTAAAATAAATTTAAAATATAAAAGACAAACCATGGGTTCGTTTATCTTAAGATCATAAATTATGACGTGATGCCTTGTAAAGTTTTCGAATATTGAGAACAAGGAGAACGACCTTTATTCAAGTTGAGTAAAAGTTATTGAATGATCAAAGAGTAAAGAGAACAACCTTTATTGAGGTTAAAGTATATCAATATAAGTATTTTTTTGTCTCCTGGATTCATTAAAAAATGTCAAAAAAGGAAAGACGAGCGAAAAGTTACCTGGGCCTTTTATTTAAATTGAGATTTAGGATACGAAAAGTTATAAAGAAATTTTAATTATCTGAAAAGTTCTCGTTGAAAAGTCTTTTAAGATTTAAAAGGTTAAAAGTATGTTGGTAAAGGTAAGGATACCGAAAAGTATCTTGGTAAAGCTAAGTGTCAAGTTATATAAACAATTTTTTTTTTTAAATTTTAATTTTGTATATCTTTGTATTGATTAATATTTTTGTGTTTATATATATTAGAATTATTGAATATAATGAAGTAAAAATAAAAAAAATAAACTATAATTATTAAAAAAAATGGTATAGAAAATATTAAATTAAGAGAAATATAGTTAAGAATTTTTTTTGTGTCATTCCCTTATACATAGTAGTTGGAAGAATAAATCAAAATAATTCCTCTATCCAATGCATCAAAAATCAAATTCACTGACCTAGAATATTAATGTGTTGTCAAACACAATAGTAAAAGATATCCCAAATTTAGTGGTTATACGCTGCGTAATAAATTTAGTCACCACTCTCTCGTTAATGGTCTTGGTCCTGATCTTTCTTCGAACCATTGAGTACAATAATTAATCGCCATCAAAATAATTTTTTTCTTTTAGATGAGTTGGGGTTCAACTACCTAACCATATCACTAGCTCATAGTTCAAACAATTGGTAGATATTTATGAGTTACAAAGGTTACGAAATGGATTTCAAGAAACAAATACAGATTTGATTTAATACTAATTAATGATCATTTATGAAGATTGCACAAAGGCCTATATACACATAAATCGATATCCTTTATTAATTTTTCCCGCTCCATTAATTTATTAGATGAGTGCAATGGGTATTATGGATTTTTCCCGCTCAATTAATTTATTGCATAGCTGTAATGGGTATTATGGACGATCGTGTCAACGGCGGCGTGGACAGTGCGGGTTGGATTTTTGATGAGCTATCGTGTCGTTTAATCATATAAACGACCTTAAATCACTTGCTATTTAACCTGTTATTTCAATTCAAACCACTTTACTCTAGTATGTGTTCATGAACTCTTATCTTTTGCTTCCCGGTTTCTAGTTATCAGTGTTCGCTACTATGGTGATCTCTTTACAAAGTGGTAAGAGCTCTGAGGAAACATTCTGAATAATTTGCAGGATGTTCTATTCGTTTGTAGCTGAATTGCAAAATTCATTAAAGAAATGTAGTGTTCAAGGACTGGATTTCAAATTATCTGTGGGATTTCTGTTGAAATTGGCGTTTTCTATTGTGTATTTGCTTTTTTTGAATTCTGTTTGATATGAGTTTGGATATGTCAGCTTCTTGGAGCTTTACCTGTGTTGGGTTTGAATATTTTAGTTTGTTAGAGCTTTATCTGAGCTGGGTTTGACATATTTAGCGCAATGAATGTTTATTTGAGTTGGGTTTGGATTATTTCTCGCCTTGGAGTTTTGCCTTAGTCGAGTTACAGCAGCTAGATTTGATGTACGGATGTTTTTGAGTTTCTTTTTTGGTTGTATCTGGGAATGCCCAGTCCTTTGTGTGAATGTAGTTTGCTTTTTTTTTTTCCCCTGTTTTTGTCTGGGTGTAAGAGTAACTGTTTTGCTTTTTCATTTTTCTGATTCCTGAAGATTTTCTTGACTTTTGGAATCAATCGCTGCATAAATGTGTGGGTTTTTAATAGTAATCATTTACTCGTTCTGTTTGTTTGGCTCAGGACTGTTAACTCAGGACCGTTGAGACGTTTTGAAGGAGCGCTGCTCTCTCTGACTTCAGGTTTTTTTTCTTCTATGATTTTCAGACGATCTTATTTGTCTGCAACTGAATGGTGATTTTTACTATGATTTTTAATGTTTGGTGAGTTGCTGACTAGCTGCAATGTTCACCCTGCACTGAATTTGATATTATATTTAGAATAAAGGCCGATTAAAAAGCTGGGGTTATAGAAGTGATTTTCTTATGTTGGGTTCGTTTTGATTCTGAAGTTTCGGAGGAGCAGTTTTGTTTGATTTTGATGTAGGTTTTGCACGGTAGATTTTAGGCAATCCTTCCCAAAGTCCTTCGGATTATGGTTTTATAGAAACTAATTTGCAGGATTCATTTCATAATACCCTTCCTCCGCCAAAGGTTATAGCAACATAAAGGGGCTAACCCTCAAAGCAATCGATGGCATCCTGGTATAATATATAAATGTCCTTGCTCTCGGAAGGACAAGTGGCTTTGCTCCTGAACTGTCCAGTGCTGTATGAAACCCTCTGTTATTCTGTATAGGCCCCATCCCGGGAACATGTCAGTTGGCCCTTAAATAAAGTTGTGTACTTAGGGAATGAGAGTAGGTGCTTAGCAACAATTGTGGTTGTCCTAAAAATATTCCAATGCGACGAGGTGTTCTCGGCTAGCCATAGTCCAGAAAACTGCACCTAACAAAGGCTACCCACGTTCTCGTTTGGTCTCTCATTGATTTCCTTCGTATAAATTTCGAACAAACTTCGGGCGAAATAATGCCCCTTGCCCTGTGATTTGAATAGTTCCCCACCTTACGCAAAACCCTAGATAGTTTGGACCGTGATGATCTGAAACTTCTTTAGCTTCTCGACCTCAAATTTAAAAAGAACCAAAGTAGATCTTTGGTTTGACATTCAATTGTACCTCTAGCCAGCCAGTTTTTGCCATTCCAATGCTTACAGTAAAATATTGGATGACATTGGGTTCATTTAAATAGAATGCAAGCAGTGTCTGTTTCAATGAATATGGAAGAGCTCATCGGGCTTCAATGTTCTACCTGCGACATCCTTTATTTCCCAACAGGGATGTCAAGTACTGGAAATCAGCTTCGTCACACGGAATAGTGAGTCCGATGTGGTGATCAAAACCATACTCTTCTTCCGCCTTCTTTAGCAATGACTGGAACACAGAATGATTCAAATAAATTGTGGGAATGACAAACCTACTGCATTCGTTTGCAACATACACTGCACGCTGTCCCTTTGGAACGTCTGCGAGCAGAGCACTGCATGATCTTCCCAGGACGTCATCTTTCATTGTGAAATACCTTGACTTCGTTGGGGAAATGCCATGGCCTATTCGCTTAAAGGTAACAAAATACAGCTTTAATGACCTGGACTGCATGGCAGCCAATTTGATATTTAAAACTCGTTCAACCTGTTCTCTTTTCTTCTTTGGCAATCGCTTGGCCCAATTGTTGTCTTCCTTCTCATTCTGATCATCATTCGTTCTCTCTCAACTGGTTCGAATGAAGTCTAGTGATATTAAAATAGGACTGATTTCTATGTCTTCAGGCAAGTTAATCAAATACGCATTCTCAATTATTTTCTTCAGAATTTTGTAGGACACGATTTTCTTGGGTTTTAACTTGTTTTAAGTAGTTCAGGAATCCTTGCGCAAATGTACCTTGACCATTTTTCCCTCCTAAAAGATCTTTTTTTTTCTTATGCAAATTAACATTTATCTTTTCTTGTTCATTCATTGATGGCAAGTTGTGTTTAACTCGTTGATATTTCACACAAATATTCCCTACAAAACGTGTAGCATTTTGGTTGATATATGGGTTTAAACTTTATAGGCAACTCAACTAAGTCCAAAATTGACTTAGGATTGGCACCATACACAATTTGAAATGCAGACTTACCTGTAGACCTATTTACGCTGGATTTTTTGCTAGATTCAGCTTCCGGTACTGCCGAATCCCATTGTCGAGGATTGTTAGCCACGAAGCACCTTAATAGATTTTCCAAGCTCCTTCTCCTATTCAGCCCCTCGGTTTGAGTGTCAATTTGGTGGTAGTATGCTGAACTTAATTGCAGCATGCTATCCAACTTTTCCACATGTCTATCCAAAAGTGTTCTAAGAATTTGATGTGCCTATCATTGGTTATGGTTTTCTGGAGTACCATGTAACCATACTACCTACCTAGAGAACAAATGTGCCACTTGACTTGCATCATTGATCTTTTGGGTATGAAATGTGGCATTGTCCTGAAGCACACCATTTGACCTACTAAAGGTCTCTATCGTCGTATCCAAATTGGATCCATGCATATGATGTCTATCGTAACAATAATAATTGATGCTCGAATGTCTGAGCCTATGCATTTCTCTTTTTATGTATGCATGGGCATCGATGCTGACCACTACAATAAGAAAATAAAAATAAAAATAAATCATTAGAAACATATACATGCTATAATGACATATCTTGAAAATAAAAATTGTGAAAATATTGTGCAAGAATGATTCCATTACAAACATAAATCTCATCTCAATATATTGTAATAACAAAAAGCTTCTTGGGGATATATGGTATAGATTTATAGGGACTAGTTGTTTGGAGTTATAATATCTAGGTATTTATTGAGTACATATAGGTTAATGGTTAAATATGTTGAGGTGCTTTTTTTATAAGTTATGGATTAAATAAGATAGGGGGTATATGTGTTAAATGTTAGTGGTTAATTGGGTTATAAGGATGGTGAGTGACAATTTATAAGAGTTGGGATGGTTGGAATTTAAGCGATACATTTTAAAGGGTTACATGGGTTAACATTTATATGGTGATGAGAGATGTAGGTTGTAATCTAACATTCATTAATCCAATGTGCATTAGGAAAACATAAAACAATTATTAAACTTAGAACATACATTGATAAGCAAGATACTCACAAACACCTCACAAATAGATGAAGGAACAAAACAAATGAATTTTGTACAATTCTTCGTGCTACATATATATATGTGATTGTATTAAATTTTTCTACTCGGGAATCGAAGCTTCAAACTTTAGATTAATGAGCTTTCTTATAATAATTATGGACCTTTCTAGGATAATGACCTCTTATGGTCAAGAAAGTGAAACCAAGTTTGGTAGAAATTGTACAATTGGTTGTGTAATTTATTGTCCAGGGCCAACATAAACCTTTATCATGGTTTTGAGACTCCTTCAAAGTCCCCATGGTTTGAAGGAGGGTATTTTAAAATAGGACTATGATAAGGGATTACCCTAGAGAAATGGATGCCTAGTTTTGACACCAACTCAAAGAGCAAACGTCACATCCTATGTATGTAAAACTTGTTAGTTTAATGCCGGACCTCTAGAATAGGGAAAGTATTTAGGGCTAATGTGAATAACACAAGAACAATTTTAGAAGATGATAATCATATTAAAGTGGATACTTCACACTCAGTGGCCCATATCTTAATTGAGATTGACTTAAATGACAACTTCGTAAAGTTTATGGAAATAGAGAAGGGAAGTTGATGTTATGTACAAAATCACTTGGACTATGTACGAATACCTTTAAGGCTCTAGAATATTCCATATCTATGGGCATTTAGCCATTAAATGTCTCATTAAATTTTATAAGGGGGAATGAAGAAGAAACAATGAGAAAATAGTTGGATTGAAAGATTGGAAGGAGCTACAATGGCTCCAATAGTTTGTAGGGGAAGCTTGAGATGAAAAAAAGATTTGACCATTATGATAACCTCTGCATGGATTAGAAATTTTTAGTTGGATTTGATACACGATTAGATTAGGGTTATGGATTTAGTATGTAATTTGATTATGAAAACTTAGTTTTGGGTTTCATTTAATTGCAGTTACAATTTGGGGAAACATAAAAAAATTATATGTTGAATAAGAGAATGAGGCAAAATTGAAGAGCATAGATGCATGCCTCTCCAATTAACCCTCATTTTCCAATCTATCATCCATAAATGCTCAAGCGCTCTTGCTTCTCCTCGTCAGGGATTGTTGTGGATGTTGGATGCAAAACAAATAATGGATGTGGTTACTACTTTTGAGGTATTTCATATGTTCAACAGAACGCTAAAATGTTATGTAATTCTTTAACAATAGAGCATTATAGAAATACATAACACTCGAGCGTTATGCATTTCTATAACCCTTGGGGGTTATAAAAATGCATAACACTCGATTGTTTTCATTCCTATCCTACGTGTTAAATGACATGGTAGGCTTAGGCCAGCCCATGCCTACTTCAAAGAAACATTAGGTCATTTTGGTTTTACTAAACTTTCGTCCTTTTTGCGAAACTAAGATTGCATCTAAAAGGTCCCTCAACTTCGTGCGAGGGCCCCAACTTGGCATTTGGAATTGTCAAAGTTGAAGGAACAACATCATCAATAGATTAGGGAGCTCTTAGAGGGGAGCTTCTGATGAGGAAAACTTGATATGAAGTGATCTTGGTTGGAAAGAAAATAAAGAATTAATAAAGCCTTGGATAGTGTTCATTTTTTTGTTGTTGTTGGAATCCATCTACTATCGTCACTAAAATAAACGGGAATGACTTTTTTCTCAAATCCACCTATACAAAAATCCTGATATTGGCTCAAAACAGGTTATGTTTGCCATCTAAAATAAAGACTTTACCAAACTAGAAAGTGAACATATAAAAAAACCTTAAATTAGTAGTAGGATGTTCAATTAAAATGTTCCTAACTATTAAGGATACTCTGTTTTCCCTCTAGCCTGGGTTGGAATCAAATCTACGTAATTAAACATATGCCAATGTACCCACAATATTCGTTGTACCATAGTGAAGGACATGCCATAATATTCGATGTACCATAGTGAAGGGCATGCCATATTGTTGGTTTAATGTGAAAAAAGCCAATTGATATACCTCATCCACAATGTTAACTTTGAGCAGGGCTAGCTCATCTTTTCATCTTCTTATAAACTAGTGCTATTATGTAACTTCAAATATTCTTCAGTATAGGATGGTATGGATAACTCCTTTTGGCTTAGATTTTGAAATTCCTTAAAAAGTATTTGCTATTAATTTTAGGGCATAAATTAGCCTTTAAATGTTTTAGCATCTTTGCCCACATTTTGATTTTCTCCTTAACTTGTCTTCTCTTAGCATTCTGGAGGTTCTCCCACCATAGGGAGGTTCTCCTTCCCTGAGTCCAGCTAATTCTCAACACTCGTCTCGTCTCAGGTGTTTCCTTTTGTCCGTATTCATGCCCTACCAATCCTTTATTGCTATTATCACTACCGGTCCGCAACTCGTTGGAAGGAAAGAGAAGGTGAGCAATTCAACCACTTGAACGTTCACGGTTTAAGGTGGGTTTGGATTGGATTAGAAACCAAGTATATTCTCTGTTTGTGAGTCAATTGGTTCTTAAGTTTATTAGGGAATGCTTACATTTGGCGCGATTTTCGGTCATAGAAACTGCTGCAGTTGTCTCTCCTGTCTTCTGTCTCCATTCCGCTTCGGTGATTTATTTGATGCCACCCTCTTTCTCGGTGCATGCATGAACGGACTAAGAAACAGACTAAGATAAGTGATGGTTGCCCTTTCTCCCATCTTAAACCTAGGAAAGGAGGATAAAGCATTGTTCGATAAAACACCTGTTGTTATAGTGTTCTATAAAACCCAAAACAATACCTACAGAAACAAGAAATCTATCCCTCCATAAAATCACGGTGACCAGCTAATTGAGAAATCATTAGCACATGCAAACACTGGCTAATTCACTAGCATCATCTATCCATCATTTACCATCTAATAACTTCGATATACATTTCTGTCTGTAGAATTTACAATTGAATTACTATACAATATTTGTGAGAACATTTGAACCAATAAAACTAGAGGTTCGAGATCTAACATGCTGATTATATAATATTGCTATTAAATTCTCTGTCTAGATCTAGGAGAAAAAGACCGTGTCAAAATAACATTGATGTCCCATATAAAGCTGATGTCCTTATAAAGTAATTAGGAAAGCTTAGAGTTAATAGTAATTAATAGACATAAGAAGGTCTTTCAATTAGAAAGCTATTATTGTTTAGTTAGCTAGTAAGGTAGAAGGAATTATTCTTTCATAACGAAAGGAGTAAGATTAAGGTGCTATACTCAGACTTATACTAGCTAATCTCAGACTAAACTCGAATAAACTCACTCTATTCTTTAAGATAATCTCTGTCAAGCAACCCACCCTAAATTTAGGTTCAAGGGACAAGCTACAAGAGACAATGAAAAGTACCATAGGTTTTTGGAATGGTTAGGTTTTGACAAGTCATTCATCTCGAGCATTAGTCTGCTCTTTTGAATGCTTCTACTAGGGTCTGCATCAACAAGAAAATGTAAAATAGCATCCATCGTCAAATATCTATGAAGTAGGGGTGTCCTTTTACCCCCTACCTATGAATCTTAGCCTTGGATGCCCTGAGCTACCTGTTGGAGGATCCTGAGAAGTTGGTAGAGTTTAAAGTATCCCTATGCGCATGGGAATACAACTTGGAAACTCTAATTTGGCTGATGGCTTAGCTCTATTTGCTTTTATTGATGAATCCATTATCAATAATATGGTGCAATGCCTTAATGTGGTCTATAAATCTTAAAGGGAGCTTCTCCATTAGGTCCTGTCCTATTCTAGCAATGCAGTCTTAATTCATAAATATGCAGATTTATTTATTTATCTCTTCCTGAATGGCTGATGGAGATAGAAGATGGCTATTGAATGGATGCTTAGTTCTTGGTGGGATCGATCCTCACCGACAGAGTCAAAGGAAGTAGAAAGCCAAATACCCTCCCTCTTATACCAGTTTAGAATAGACCCTTCATCTATCCCTTTCTACCTGTTAAGCAAAGATACTTGGCTAGTCCCAAAGGTGAAAGCACAGATACTCACATTCATAAGTACAAGAATGAAGAAAAAGGACCTTTATGGGCTGATACCACCTCTGTAGAGTGGGGATAAACTGCATTTTCATGCCAATGATCAATATTCTTATTCGACCGAAGAGAGGAGAGAAGCCAGGTAACGTCATGTTGCTTAGCTTGGTCTTGCCGTAATGCCTTAAAGGAGGAATCCGAACCTATTCTGCAGGCCATGTTTTGCTATTACCCAATCATACCAGTAAGAAACTACAGATATATCAGGCTAGAGAAGAGCTCCCCGTATGACTAGGAGGAGGAGGCGAATCCCTGTTCGAGTAGTTTGTTGCTGGCCGGGATTACCTCAACCTGTACATTTTTGTGCGACTGCATAATAGCCTCTGTACCAGTATTAGTCCAAACCTTTAGCTCCTAAACACATGCTTACCTAGATAAATAACGAAATAGCCTTACTGACCTATGCTAATACACAGGCTTGTCATACCTTGTATGCTAGTTGTTGGGCTTATCATATTTTAGTTTCACAGGAGTGCTGCTCCCCTTTTAGTTTCAGGCTCATAAACCTCCTAAAAGGTGGGCATCCTCCCTACCACATACGATTACCCTACCTCACCTACAAGCAAGCAAACCTACCCTACGTCTTGACTGATTAAAATGACTATTACAACTTAAGCCAGCAAGTAAAGTAAGTGGTTCAGGGTCCAGGATGGATGCAAAGATGATTTCTTCTTATGAAAAGAGCTTCATTCTAGAACTTAAATACAAGAGTTATAGTAGCACTGACCAGACCATCATTCATGCACGACCACCAACCAGAGGTTCATGTTACACCTTGTAGATTTTATGTACAACTAGACATTACTAATGACTATGACTACTGGCTATCAACAATGACCTTATGAGGCGACCTACCTCCTGGCTATGAGCACTGGATATGATTGGCTAGCTATTGGAAACCTCCTGTATCCAGTATTCTCATTTGGTTATCATTAAGGCTAGAGAAGGAAGAGGCACGTAGTATTAAAATATCTATCCATTGAAAACATTTATAAAGCCTATCATATTTATAAAGTCTGTGATATTGCACTCCGATTGCAATTTAACCTCTTTCCCAAGTGCATATAGACTATAATGACGAACACATCATATATAACTTTTTGCATAAAATTGTGGAACATATTGAATTTCCACACACCATGGGAGTCAAAACTATTGTTTTCATTATCTCCCATCACAAAAATATACTACAGTTTTATGCCATGCATTTCATATACAATATTTGTAATGGTATAAATGTCAAAGAAATGAATGAATATTTTTTGTAGAACCTATGTCACATAGGAACTAATTCAAACAAGAACTTCCCAAAATCCATCAACAAACATCTCCCAAATGTCTGCATTGTCAAGGGAAAAAACCCAGCGGCACTATTGACATTCACATCTTTCCCAACGCTTATCCAATTTATCATTGTTAGAAGTCTCTAAAGTGATCTTTTCATATTGTTACACTACATAGCAAGGTTAAATTTTAACCTGCAGAACGATGCAATGAATTAATTATGAATCCACCACAATTATAAGCATAAAGAAATAATAACATGAATGACATGGCATGGTGACTATTTTAAGTAAATAAATAATATTGAAAAACTAACTAACTCCCATAAACACAAATATTGCAAAGCTACATGGCGTCCTTGCAGTGTTTAAAGAATAGAAATTTTACAAAAGCATTCTATTTGAAATCAATTAGAAACCTTTTAGATATTCTTGGAAAATGAAGATATTCATTTGTGTAACCCATCCCAAGTATGAATTGTGCTAGATTATCATGCTTCTCTCTATTAAGTCTAGTCAACCTACACAACTTGGCCACAATATAAGGCAACAAAATCTTATACCCCATATCTGGCTCTATATCCCTCGCGATCCATCCAAGTTTATTTCTTATCCTGCCAACCAAGCCTTTCTTGAAACCATCAAACTAAAGGGAACGTTTATGAAATGCTAAAAGTTTATATTGCTTGTCCTTCCGAGGGTGAGGTTCTTTAGACACTCGACCATATGGGAGAAGACACATGGGCACTCTATAATATGGGATAAGCAACCTTTTGGTACTTAAATTGCTGTTTAACATAGGTCCTTAAGTTATTGCCTTGGCCCTGGAAACTAGCAAATAATAGGAGCTTAGTCCAAGCACTTAGTCCCATGGACTATCTCGAGCCCTCCTATGGAGTACTGTAGTTCCATTCAAGCCGAAAAGGGCACAAGCCTACCCGAGATACATAGGTCTGAAAACGTATCTATGCCAGTATTAGATGTATAGATCTTTTATTCCAAGATTTAATAGATATTATTCCATTGAGTTTAACAGTTTTCAGAAGCCTAGGATGAGACTCTCCTATATCATCTGGATATGCCACCTTTCATTATTACAAATACCAGTTAACATATCCATCCTCTATTTTAGGGCTACTACTACCCTATCTCGTTTTCAAACTATAGACACCGCCTCCTTCTTATTTATTTATTCGCCGCCTTTGCTCCAATTTGGAAATGTTGGAGCTGTAATTTTAGGTGCTGCAATTCATGAGGGCAAGTGGCTAAAAAAATTATTAATAAAGTAAGCCCCAAGGGGAATAGCCCTTTGTAACCCGGCATGAACCCCTGTAAATTCAATACTTATTATATCACCACCAAGTGGGTTAGGATCAACCGTTTTGTTAGTCATTGTCCCTGGGTCGTGGATATGCAATATTGTATAGAGTCGTAAGAGCTTCTTCATATACTGCCTTCAGCAGATCCTATTAACTTTAATCTGTAAGGTCTCGCTATCGACTCCAGACCGCTATCGACTCCAGACCTCGACTAGTATGGTTTATTATCTTTGCTACTCGTCACCAATTGTGTCAAAGCCTTCTTCAAGGTAATGAATGGGTGCTACCTACAACCTCAAAATTATTCCTACCTTTTTTATTATTGGGCTGCTACGACATGTACGACTCTCTATCATCACACGTTTTAAAGTATCACCCAACCCAAGAAGGGCGAGCATAGCTTTGCTTCTTGAATAACAACAAGTGCCTAAATAGACTTAATTAGTGCCACTTAGTCCTGCTTAGTACCGCCTGGACCCCTATGGACCGGAAAGTCCACCAAGCCTTAGTCCATCACTTTTATCCGTGTGAATCAAATTGTCTTAAGCTGCTCTAGAGTTAAAGCCGTCTAAACCCCTAAGGCCTACCGAGACTTCATTTCTCTTATTGGCTAATCTTCAGACAGGAATAGCTCTTAGGATAGGAAGATTCAAACTTGTGAAGCCTACTGTTTCATTGTTCACTGTGCTGGAATGAAATAAATATTGCATGTGATTGTGTAATCTAGTTACTTTGCATTTGCTTCACCAGGCTGTGTTTTTTCAATTATATGTTAAATATCATCTCTAGGCTACCTATTTTATACAGAGATATTTTGGATCTTTTTTTTTTGGGTGTAATTATAGTTGATAGTAAATATTTTTTTATGAAAAAACTTAGCTTAGTTTGCATTTATTTTAGTAGATGAATAACTTTTACATTACACCGTGATCCATAGGTGGAAAAGTATCATTTATTCAAAGCATTCAGACAAGTCCTACGGGTATGCATCTTTGTACAAAGCTGTATAGTATTTAGCTTTCATTATTGGTTAGCCTGTTTTACATGTACTAGATATAATGAAAGGTTCTGATGATGAGATTGTTTACTTAGAAAAAAAATGCAAAAGGGAACTAGAAAATACATACTCAGTGGTCAACATTGACAATGTATTGCAAATGCATGGCTTGTTTCGTTTACAAAATTTTGGATATGCTGTTGGCGATTGCTTATTCAATGCATTGCAAGTGCTGTTGGATTTTAGATACACAGCAACAAAAATTAGACAGGGTATTATAGAACACTTTAGAGCTTGTTTGGAAAAACAGGACGAGGAAGCAATCAGATCTTATGAACTTGAACTGAACAGTAATTCGTTGATAGAAATGCACAATGTTAATGACCCAGAAATCTATTTGGATAAAATGTGCAAATCAGCAGTAATTGACATATTGCCAGAGGATAGAGGGTTATGGGGCGACATTTTCTGTGTACACTGGGCATCAAATTGGTTGAGAAGACCGATAAGAATTTGGTCAAAAAGTCAAGCTAGGAGCTATTTGCACTTCAACTCAACATTGTCCACAGATACATATGACATATTGTTCCATGACGAGAATCCACTTGCTGGACATTTTGAACCATCGCTATCCAAAAACCAGATAGATGGTTGTTCTAATATTGAACAATCCAAAGTTCAGAAATTTAATATGCCGAGAACTATGGATGGTGAAAGCTCGTTGCAAAAAGTATCTTTGGAAAACAATAGACAAGAAAAGCTATCCCTACGTACTATGAAAAGTCTAAGTAGAAAAAAATCCTTTAAACATTCTAATATTGAAGAAAACAAAGTTCAAAAATTACATATGCCAAAAAATATAGATGCTGAAAGTTGCTTGGAAAAACTATTTTTGGAAAATCAGAGTCAAAGAAGCCCATCTTTACGTAATATCAAAAGTCTAATTAGAAACAAAGATTTTGAACAAAGACCATGCGATAGAATTAATGAAGACATAAAGACAAATAGGTATGGCTTACAAAGCTCAACAAAGAAGCGAAAAAATATAGAGCCTGCTGTAGTTCAAGAAGAAAACAATAGTTGCAAGGAAACATTTACTATTGCAGAAAAAAATTCCATAAACAAATTGCAGATGTGCCTATATTCGATTGCATAAGATGTGAGCAAACGTTGTTTAGAAAAGATCTTATACGAATCAAAGAAAAATATCAACAAAGAGAATTGCATCAAAGAAAAAGAAAAAAATCAACAGAAATGCGAACAAATCTTCATAGTAATATATACATTTGCAGAAGTTGCAAAAAAGCATTAAAGAATGATGTAGATGCTAAGTTTACTGTTGAGAAAAAATTTAAGCGAAATAAGCCTATAAGAATTGTGAAGGAATTGAATGAGCTTGAAGAAATATTGATAGCATTGAGATTGCCATTCCTACAAATAAGGGAACTTGGACAAAGATTTAAAAAGCCACAACTTGGACTTACTGGTGGAGTCATCAATGTTCCAACTGACGTTTCTAGGATTCAACATGCTTTGCCCCGTGATATAAATGAGACTAGTACAATTGCAATAGCAATAAAAAAGAGCCTAAGGTTCAAAAATGCTTATGCTATTGGGCATATTCATCCTCATAGAGTCATAAAAGATTTGAGACGATTGTGTAGAACCACACTTTACAAATTGGAGAATATTAAAATAACTGAGCAATGGGAGAAAATATTCAATGAAAACAAGGAAGCATATGAAAGTCAAACAGATCTTGAAAATGAAGAGTTCAATGGCAATAAGATTGATGAAGACATACTAGAGAGAAATGAGGACGTTGTTACAAAAACACTATTGCATGGATTCACTGATACATACAACATATTTGACCTTCAAAACAACCAAATAAACATCGCTCCTGGTGAGGGCTATCTTCCATTAGGAATTTTCCAAGATAAATACTCAGAAGAAATGAGTTTCCCTACATTGTTCTTTGGTGAGAAATGACCAGAAGACATGACAAACAACCTTTCATATCAAAAGACTACAAGACGGGAAGTATTGCATAAAGAACACGATTTTGCTTATCATACAACAAATCTATTCTATAAAGCAGTGCGCATTATTGTTAAACAAGTATTTAATAGTCTATGTGTTAGAATAAGAAAAGGACAACTAAAAGGAAGGAAGTTAGTCGCAAAATATGTCAAGAACAAACCAAACTTGGAAAATATTTTAAAATCAGAGATCGGATACAGGGATCTAAAAGCAATTCGTACATCTCCAGACTATCTTGAACAATTACATAAGAAGCTATATGCAATGATACGACAAGTAGGACCCCCTACTTTCTTCATATCTCTTAGCAGTGCAGAGAATCGTTGGGATCCATTAGTCAATGCATTAAAGAAAATAAGAAATCGGAGTAAGACAATTGTTGAAAATGAAATAGAAAATGATGAAATTGACTCATTGATAAGAAATGACCCAGTAACATGTGCTCGTTACTATAGAAATAGAATATGTGCTTTACGAAGTTTGATACTTCATGACAACAAGTACTATGGAGATATCCAAGACTTATTTTTTGTCACTGAATTTCAAAATAGAGGAAGTGAACATGACCATGCATTACTATGGGTAAAAGATGCACCAATATATGGAAAAAATGCCGATCAAGAAATAGAGGACTTCATTGATAAGTACTTGACTTGTGATTCAACATCAATTGCTGATTCCTTGAGGACATTGCATCATCATCATCATACAAAATCATGTAGGAAGAGAAAGAAACTGCATTGTAGGTTTAATTTCCCGCAACCGCCAATGAAAAAGACAAGAATACTTAAACCTTTAGAATATGACAATGAGAAAACAAAAGAAAATGCAAATTTGATATTTGGGACAATCCAGAATTCTAAGTATGATAGTACATATACATTTGACGATTTTATAAAGGATTTAGGTCTAACAAATGATGAGTATATTCATGCAATACAATGTAGCTTAAATCGAACAACTGTGTTATTAGAAAGACGACCATCCGAGACCTGGATGAATAGATTTTCACGTCATGTTGAAAATATATGGAATGCAAATACAGAATCCTAGTTCATAGTAGACTCATTTGCAACAGCAATGTATTGTAGTTCCTACATGACAAAATTCGATAGAACAATTACATCGACCTTTAAACGAATACGAGAAGAGCATAAAAAATCAGATGTTAGTGTCATCAAAATAATTAGCAATCTTGGAAAAGCATTAGTAAATATGCAACAAATGTCAGCACAACAAGCTGTCCACATTGTATTGTCATTACCACTGTTGATTGCATGGGCAGACCCGGGTTTACTATAATTAATCAACAACACCCCAAACTCACTGGCCCTTTCGACGACAGACCGCAAAGCGAACTGAAGTCTCACCCGAAGTGAATCTAATGGGTTGGCCAAGACTCAAGTGTCTTGGACCAGGTTCTGCACATCCTACTTCTTTTCTCCTACTCCTGCGCGCCACTAGATCAACTAGCTCTGCGCATCGCACTTCCCCTTCTACTCGCAGCACTTTTTCCCATGCGATGCTTAACCCCGCGCAAGTCGTATGATTTCCTCTCGCGTCGCACAACTTCCACTTACCCACAATATTCCCAACCTTACCGCATCTCTGCGCACCGCGGTACACCCTTCCTCTCCTCAACGCTAAGCCCTCAGCTCGCAGTCTTACGCACCGCAGCTCCTCTGCCGATGCGATACCGCCTCTCTGCGATATCTTACCACTACGACCTTGCACTCTTAACGTTGACTGTGCCGATGTGCGAAACTCTATTTATCAGGAGTTTATTGTGAGTAACTGGTCATTAGAGATAGACGTAAAGGAGTCTTTAAACAGCCTACTAAGGTGCTTAACTTATCTTTATCCTCTTGCATTATCATGAGCGGAACAGTACATACATTCATCTACAGCAACTAACATTACATGCATAATAACCAGTAACATTTAAGCAAATACAGTCACATTCATTCAACACATAACACGCAGATTTAACGTGGTTCACCCCCGGGATGGGAGCTACGTCCACCAAACTGTGCTTCTATTATATATCTCGAGGGAAGTTAGCACAGTTTGATGCACTACATATGCAGCGCGAGGTCTCTTCTAGACCCATGCTCAATCTCTATGTTGCCTTTTCTTCAATATATCCTTCCCTCCCTGCTTTCTCTGTGAATGGTTACATACAGACTCAAATGACTCACAGACACTAGGTGTCTGGATCTTTACAACGCAGTCTGTCTGACTGATTCCTGAATCTACAAACTATCAACTGACCAACAACCTAACTGACTGATTAGCTAACCCTTTTCAATACAAAAATGCAAGCTTTTATATGCAGCCCGAAGGTCGTGCCATTACAACACTGTGGGCTTATCCCAACAGTAAACCCATACCCTAATTAGTGACAGTCGGTCCTCTCTGTCCTTGAGGTAGCCGCTTCCCGTCACACTGCAGCTCTCTGCAGTCTTCCATGCTTCCCGACACTGACCATGGGTACTATGCACCGCTTCTCTTTCTGTCCTTCATCTTAAATGCTTGAGCCTCGTTTCTCCTTCTTCTTTATGAGGTTCGTTGAGCCCTCCTGTCTTCCGTCGCTGCCTTCAATGCAGTGGTTGAGCTTTCTTCTCTCGGCCGCTCCGGTACCGTTGCCTTCTTGACTTTTCTGTCCCGAAAGTCATGGTTTCAGGCTCTACTCTCCAGCTGGAAACGTGCTACGCCGTCGTAGCTCTGCCCTGTCCTTTTTCCACCAAAACTTCTCTCTTTTCGCCAAAATTAGCAGCTTCTTCTGTAGCTGCAAGATCTTGCTCCAACAGTCCCCTAACACTTACTTGTGGCTCGCCCCGAGCCACTACCAGCAGGTGTCTCCTATTGTAGCTTCTCCTTCGCCTCCTGTGAAGTTTTCTGCAACTTACCCCGAAGTTCTGCAAATTCATTCTTCATTACCTCGGCACGCTCTTTCTGGATTTTTGGTAACTTAGCTCGGTGGGCTTTCTGATGGTTTCTGCCCTTAGTCACGGTGTCGTTCTCTTCTCTCTGTCGTTTTTATGAGAGTTCTAGTGTTTGAGAAGTGTTCCACAGATATCCTTTCCTTCTTATCTGGGTTAGAACTTTTATCACAAGGAAAATCTGTATTATCCAGCCTCCTCAAAACTTTCCTTCCATCTAGAGCCTCGTGGACGGAGAAGAAGCGACCCATGAGCTCCACTCCGAGGACAAGCCTTTGTCCTCGTTCTGGAAGTCTCCCCTCCGCTGGGTTTGCATTCTTCTTCCACTTCTCTTCTCTTCGAAGTGGTCCAGGTCCATAGGCTGCCTTGGATCCTCAGAGTGTTGTTTTTCCTTTTCTTGCTCAGCAACCCTCTCCAAGCATGCACGCTGCCTCTGATCTATGACAACCATATGTTGTATCTTTACCTTAGGAATCTTTTGTTCTTCGGTTAGCTGATCAGATGGGTTGGCGACCTTCTCCCGTTGCTTTCTTTTTCTGACTTTTACCTTCCTTGTAGCGGGAGGTTTCTTCTCGTCAGTCTTCTGCTCTGCTTTCTTATCTTCAGTGGTCGGCTCGGCGTTCTTCTTCTCCTTAGCGGAGCCTTTAGTGACAACTTCTACTTCTGGCGCTTGACTCTTCGTCCCTAGCGACTGTCTAAATTGTGCTGTACTGAGTTTCACAAACCTGGGCGACGTCGTCATGGCAGATCTACGGTCACCAGGACCAGGGTCAAAACATCTCAACATGCCTTCTAGAGGTTAGCTTTTAGTCAGAATCCGCTTGGCTCAATACTCTGGGCGTGCAGTGGCTTCGAACTCTGGAAGTCACTGTACGCTGTAACTGGATTGGCTGATACTGCACAAGGGATACTCAGGACTGCTCTATATGGCTCTTGGATGTTTGCAAATGTGACTCTCGTACCTGGGTAGTTCCTATATTTATGACGAGTCAACGCTCCCGGATGGGGCGGTCATCCAGGTAAAACCCGTCGGACGTAATTATTGCCTGGATGATACCATGCCCGCCATTCTGATCCTCAATTAATGCGGAAATATGCTCACGTGCTACTCGAATTGTGCGTGCTCAGGTGTCAGTCTTGTCAAAGATATTGCCAAATCTAGAAACTTAATGAGACCTGCCGCCAAATCTACGGTAAGGGATACCGGTCATTTCCTCATTAACTGCCTGTCAGACCGTGACTTGACGGTCCACTGTAAGTTGCCAAACTGGACACGTGGCACGGTGACATTTGGCATTGCTGCGATGTAGCCTCCTTGTCACCTGCGCAACCATTTTTTTTTTTTTTTGAATCGCGCTGGTGCGATTCCTCCTGACTAGGCTATCTGCCGGTGTAGACTAGTTCCTGGTGCGATGCCTCCTTTCAACTACACTGGGCATTTGCACCTCTATATACTGTACATGCTAGGACGGAGAGGTGGGGGGGTGTCACTGTAGAGATTAAGCCTACTGCCATTAATCCATGTGGGAAGAAGCTCCCCGTTCAACTGACTGAGTTGAACAACACCTCCTTCTGTGACTTTCTGTATCTGATATGGCCCCAGCCAATGTGTTTTGAACTTCCCTGGAAACTTCAGGAATTTGCTGTCATACAGGAGCACTAAGTCTCCGATCTAGAAAGTCTTATTCTTAATGTGTCTATCATGCCAGGCTTTTTCTCGTGCTTTCTGCACTGTCTGATGGAATCCCGCGATGAATCTGTCTTCTTCCAAGGTAAGCAGCTGTGCTAACCGTTCCTCTACCGTGGCTATATCATTCATCCCCATAATCTGAGTGACTCTTAAGCTGGGAAGAATATACTCCATAGACATAACAACCTCCTGTCCATATACCAAGCTGAAAGGTGTATGTCCCGTAAGTTTTTTGCATGTGGTTCTGTATGCCCATAAGACAGCGTTAACTCGAAGGTCCCAATCGTTCCTCTGACTATTACAAATCTTGGTAAGAGCATTTTCTAAAATTTTATTGAAGGCTTCGACCATACCATTAGCTTGTGGGTGGTAGGGAGTGCTCTTATAATGCTGAATCTGGAATTCTTCTGTCAATGCCTCAATAGTGTTGTTCAGGAAGTGTGTGCCTTGATCACTCATCAAAATTACTGGGCATCCAAACCTGCTGATGATGTTTTCAAAAAGGAACTGTGCAGCTGTAGCAGCATCACAATTTCTTACTACCTTGGCCTCTGCCCATCTGGTGAGGTACTTTGTTCCAGTGATGATGTATCTCGCACCAGTGCGCTTCCCGGGTGGGCTGATTGGACCCACAAAATCGATAGCCCATTTGTCGAATGCGCGTAGCATGACCTGCGGTCGCAGCGGCATTTCATCGTGGCGCAAGGGTTTTCCCACCCTTTGGTAGATATTGCAGCATCGGCAGAAGTGCTTTGTGTCTTTATGCAGTGTAGGCCACCACAAGCCTGCGTCTAGAATTTTCTGCACGGTCGGTTTTCCTGCGAAATGTCCTCCTGCGGTTCCTGAATGAGCCTCTTTGATAATGGTGTCTTTCTCGTGTGGCATCACACATCTGTGCAGAACTTCATCTGGACCTAACTTGTATAGACATCCTGCAATGAGGGTGAAGTCTGCTGCCTTAACAACCAACTGTTTCTTTTGTTGTTTAGTAAGGTCGTCAGGTGCTACTCCTGTAGTGAGGAATTGAATAATGTCGGCATAGTACTCATCTGCAATCTGTATGGAAAATAATGGCACATCTGGCAGATTGTCTTCTAGGTTACTGGGCTCTTCTCCTGAGTCTAGCCGCGACAGGTGATCTGGTCTTGCATTCAGTCTGCCTGGTTTCACAATGATCTCAAAATCATACTCCTGGAAGAGGAGTAACCATCTGCAGATTCTCCCCCCTGACACTGGTTTATTGACTAGGTACTTCAATGCGGAATGATCAGTAAACATTTTGAACGAGGCGCCCAATAGATAGTGCATGAACTTCCGCAACGCATATACCATAGCTAAACCCTCCCTTTCTGTTGTGGTGTAGTTCTTTTCTGTTGTTGATAACTTTCTGCTGGAATATGCGATGGGATGGTCAAGATCCCCTTCTCCTGGCTGGGTTAAGACGACTCCTAATGCGATGCCGGATGCATCCACATGTACATGGAAAGGCTTAGTCCAATCCGGGAATACTAGGATGGGTGCTGTAACCATATTCTTCTTAAGTATGTCTAGGCTCTGCTGGCATTCCTCGTTCCATAGGAATTTTACATCTTTTTTTAGCAATTTCTCCATCGACGCTGTAATCTTTGCGTAGCCCTTGATGAACTTTCTGTAGTACCCGGTATGACCAAGTACTGTCCTCAGTTGCTTGACTGAATTAGTTGCTGGAAGGTTTACAATGATAGCGATCTTGGCGGGGTCTACCATCAAGCCTTGTCTGCAGACAATGTGACCCAACAAGATACCAAATGGTGCACAGAATATACATTTTTTTAAGTTTAGAGAAATCTGGTACTGCCTACATTTTTCTAACATCAGTCTTAGATCGCCTATGTGCTTATTTATTAACCCAAATACAGTCCAATCATCGAAATATACTTCCAAGAATTTATGAATGTATTCTTTAAATACAGCAACTACTACTCTAGAAAATATAGCTGGTGCATTCTTAAGACCAAAGGGCATTACCGTATACTGGAACGAGCCCCATTCTGTTGCAAATGTAGTCTTGGATCGATCTTTTGGGTGTATTCTGATCTGGTGGTAGCCTGAAAACCCGTCAGTGAAGGAGTAGACCTCTTGTCCTCCCACGTTGTCTAATACTTCATCAGTGAACGGTGTTGGAAATGGATCATGAAGTGATGCATCGTTGAGTTTTCGCAGGTCAACACAGATCCTTATGTCCCCTTTTGTTTTCTTCTCTTGCACTACCATAGGGCTAACCCATTCTCGTTCCTCTACTGGTTCAATGATGCCTGCTGTTAGCATTTTATAAATTTCATCCTTTACCTTTTCTTTGTATCGCGAGTTCAATCTGTATGGACGATGCTTAACTGGTCTAGCATCCTCCTTTAATGGTATCCTCATGACTCCCAAGTCTCCAACTATTCCTTTCATCTCTGTGAACTTGGTGGAAAATAGGTCTTGATAATCATGTAGCATATTTGCAATATGTCCAACTGTTTCATCATTCCAGTAGTCTCCAATAGAGGCAAACTTAGGTTCTTCATTTGTGCCAATATTGACCTTTTTAATCTTGATGGGCTCGGTGATCGCTGGGATCTCTAGCTGTGGTCCCTCCACTTCGCGAGTGCCTTCTGATTCTAGAATGTTGGTATTGCGAGGATCCTCGTCCGCTTCCTCTGATTCTGATGTGAAATTATAGCATTCCAACGCCTCTTCTAGCTGGATAGTCCACTCAGGTTGGACTGGTACTGAGATAGTGTGATCTTCAAAAACCTTAGTCTTGATGATATCTAGGGCCTGGGCAATGTTGGGCACATGGGCTGACCCGGGTTAACGCTTTATACGTCGCACCAACAAAAGACCCACTGTGTTGGCCCTTTCGGCAACAACCTGCGCGCAGGTTGCAGTCTCACCCGAAACAGCAATGGGGTGCCGCAGAATCAGGTTTCTGCATGCAGAGAGGGGTATTACTGTACCTTAGCCTTTCTAAAGAATTATTATTCAACTTCCTGTTAACCTATCATTCATTCTCATATAACTTCGCAGCATAATAAACAAACCAAACTTGCATACCCACTACAGGGAATCCACAGCGAAGCTTAGTATTAGTAGAGATCTTATGTTATCAGATATGTTCAGTGTAATGCATGAAAATGACAGAAACAGAAATAACACAACAAAACCACAACACAAAATATAACGTGGTTCACCCCCAGTGTAGGGGCTACGTCCACAAACTGCGTTTTATTCCTCTTTCCCCAAAACCACAGTTTATCTGCGCACTCAGCTGCAGATTCCTTCAGCTCTTAACAGCCGTGCACACAGCAGCAGGCTTCTGTGCACACAGCTGCAGATCTTTCTTTCTTCCTTACAAAACCCTCTGCGCACACAGCTGCAGAGGTCGTCCACGCACACAGCTGGGACTCGTCCTTTCCTTACAAAAACCAACCTTACTTTACCTTATCTTTCTTACATCAAAAAGCCTAACCTATCCCTTTTCCATAAGCACTTATTTATACTGCGCAGCTTTACAAAAACCATGGTCTTAAACCATGGGCACCCACAAAACCCTAAACCCTGAATTTAAACCATGGGTTTATTACAAAAAGAGAGGGTTTTGACTTACCCTGACACCCCTAAGACTATTTTGACCCAAAGCTCCGCTTACAAATTAACCATGGAGTTACCTAACATGGAGTATGCGCCCCAACAGGCCCCTAAGACTCACTAGTGGCCCGTCCCGGGACACTCTGCATCTTCTCTGGTGGCCGAATCTTCTGTGTGAGGGTCTGGAAATGACTGGTGAGATTATGCAGTATTTCATCAGTGGCTTGCTCCTTTTCCACCATCTCCTGTAATACTGAAGAAGAGTCTGTATCAGCCTTTTCCTGCGCAAAATTGTCATATGTCTTCAAAATTTTGAGCTGGCTTTTTGCAGCATTGGTCAACTCTAAGGCTTCATCAACCAGGGGCTGTAGCGCACTTTCCAACATTGTCACCTTCGTCCTGCAGGACTCGATTTCCTGCTGAAGTTCCTTGCTGCGTTTTACTTTAGCCATCTTCTGCATAGGTGGCAGCGTCTTGATCTCTATTCGGACTGCATCGAGCTCATCCTGGCGCATCTTGATGGTTTCCTGAATTTTCCCTACATCGGGATGATCCTGTAAATTTTCCCATGCTTCTATGCTGTCTTCCAGTAGTTTTGCGACACTAGCCATGTTGTCTGATATTTTTGTTGCTGAAGCCTTGATATCCTGCTGGCGCTGTTCTCGGACCTCTGGAGGAGTCTCGGGAGGAATGTGTAGTTGTAGTTCTGCAATCTGTTGCTGATATTCTATCTTCATCTGTTCCAATTCACTGTGGGACTGCTGGGCATAGTTTTTCATCTTAGCAATCTTCTGCTTTGGTTCCTCTATTTCCTGTATGTTGGAGCCAGACAGACTCCGACATGCCTCATCCAACGCTTGCAGTAGCGTAGTTGTTGTCTGCTCGGCCTCTTTCTTCTGTTGCTCGACCTCTTGTAGGCGCGCAGCGGAAATTTTGTTCTGCTTGATGGATTCCTCCAGTTGGACCTGTGACACTTGAGCTCGGGTATGGATCTCCTTTGTAATCGCGAGCTGTCGGAGGTGCAACTCTGACATAGGTATCTTTGTATAATCAAGCTCTGCACTTATATTTGTCGGGGGTCGAGGATCGATGGCAGGCTGCATCAGAGTTGCACTGGAAACCTATCCCTGGGGATCCCTAAGTGGCCCTTGCCTACTGTCCTGCTGTCGGGGTGCCATAGTGTTGCTTACCGCAGTACTGGGTGCTGGTTTTGCAATTAGCTCTTTTAACTCTGATACCCTGGTTGCGAGACTTGCGAGGCTGGAAAGATGTAGCTCCGCGAATTCGGACCATTTTTTAGTAAGCACCAACGTAGATTGTTCAAGAGCATGCTCTAGTGTACTCATCGTGACAGAGGCTTCCTCCTCGATATCTTTATCCTTTGATGCCTTTACCTTTTTGCGAGGCTGCGGCTTGGTTACCTCGGCTACTTCGGGCGACTTGCGCTTCGTCGGTGGGGTAGGATCTGGTATGGTCTTGACCGACTCCTCATCCTGTTCATCCGGCTCATCCTGTTCACTATCACCATCCTGGTCATTATCATTTATCTGGGAATCACTTGGATCTTCGCTATCTTCCAACGGGCTTTGCTGCTGCGCCTGACTAGTACCTGTGCCAATATTGATAGCTGGAGGAACCGGAATAGAAGGATTTTTTCTT
>LPNX010112326.1:1056622-1077816 GCA_001517045.1 Pseudotsuga menziesii | reverse complement strand
TGCCTTTCAACAAATCAAACTATTTGCCATTGAATAGTGAAAAATTGGACACATTAACAAAACACTTTCAACAACTTCGTGTACTTCTTATTGATGAAGCATATTTGATAGGAGCAACATTCTTATATCAAATTGACAAGCGGTTACGGGAAATAAAGCATACACCAACATGTTACTTTGGTGGTATTGACATAATATTTTGTGGAGACTTGTATCAAGCACAACCGATTAAAGACTCATTTATCTTTGAAGAACCAACTATTAACAATCATAAAACGTCGTACTCATTTTGGAAAGATGAAGTCAAATGCTATCAATTGCATATAACAATGCGTCAAAAAAACATAGATTTCATTAGAATCTTGAACAAAATGAGACTGAACAAACAATCAGACGAAGACATCGAATACATCAATGCTCATTGTTAAAGAGCAGCACCAATAGATCCATTGTTTCCATACCTTTTCTATAGAAACAAAGATGTTAATGAACATAATGATCGCATGCTCTCAATAGTCAATGGACAGCTGGTAATCCTTGAAGCTATTGATGAGGTTGAAAACTATCAAGACACATTGTCCTACTATGAAAAAACAATAGCACTACCAATCAAAATACTAGTAAAGCAATATATGTTAGTTGAATTATGTGCAGGGAATTACAATATAGAAGACGGTCTAGTTAATGGCGCTGATGGAGTGTTCAAAAAGTATACAAGAAAAACCGAAGATATAGATATCATCTGGATAGACTTTATAGATACGACAATTGGAAAAGAACAAAGAAAAACATATTCGCAGCTATATGACATAGATGTTGAATTGGCTTGGACACCAATACTACGAATTGCAAAGCCAAATGCAATTACTAGAAACAAATCTCAAGTCACTATTCGAAAGCAGTTTCCAATACAACTAGCATGCGCTCGAACAATACATAGAACACAAGGACTTACCCTAAATGGACTTGCATTTGACCCAACTGGAGTTACAAGACATGGTCTTGTGTACACAACATTATCAAGAGTGAAAACCATTGAGTCATTATTCTTATTAAAGCAATTGTCACAAAAGAATTTCCATGTCACAAAGAAAGTATCGGATGAAATGGTTCGTCTAGAAACAAATTCGCTATGGAGAACAACTCATATAGAGAAACCAGTGTCCTTGAAAAATATTTTTTCAATTTCTACATTGAATACACGGAGCTTCCATAAACATCTTGATGACATTGTACATGATGAATATTTGATGAAAAGCATGATTATTTGCTTCCAGGAAACTTATTTAGACTATGCACCACAAGCTATTGAATTAAACAAGTTCAATTTCAACATAGGACATTTTGTTCATGGTGTTCTTACTTGTGTAGACAAATCTATAGACATAAAGAAAACAAAGAACTATTCAGATGACAAAGTTGAACTAGTTGCAACAAATCTACATGTTCAACAGAGTATCTGGATATTCAATATCTATGCTGCACCATTTGCCTCTATTGCATCAATAATTCATACAATTGCATTTGCAAACATGGAACTAGTAGAAAAGGACAGCATTGTTCTGATCGTTGGTGATTTCAATGTCGATATCCATGCAAGGAATCATAATAGAAAAGTCCTACAACAATTCATGCAATCGTTACATATGCAAGAAATAACAAATAGTCTTTTACAAAAAGGAAAGCCTGTTATTGATCACATTTGGACAAATATGCAAACTCAACGTTCTGAAGTCCAAATGTCAGATGCATATTGGACTGACCATGACATATTGCATCTTCTTGTACATCTTCTATAAAATTTTGATTAAAGTTATACAACAATAAATAACACAGTAGCATATTCAATGTTTATAGCTACTTTCATAGCAACCATTACCAATCTTGACCTACTGTTGCTATTAGTATTGATAACAACACGAGTCAGCAGAATGGATTGTTTATGCTGAATTGAATCTATTTTGAGAAAACATTGAAGGTAAAGTTCTCTTTGCTGTCATATTATTTATAACCATATAGTATTTTGTTCAACTTATCTATTTTCAAACAACAAACAATTTGCTGGTGCACTTTGTCCTTGGCTTCCTCAATCAATGTTCATCTTCTATCTTGCTTGAAGTATCCAATGATATTTATTGGAACATAGACTAGCAGCCTAGTAAACTAGTTAAACTATATTCAGATAGATCTTTTTGTTTAATTTGCATTTAGAAAGCTTCTTGTTATTGATTTTATTCTTCTATATATTTGTATTAATGGTCAATTGCTATAATCTAATAAATCTTTGTTTGAACAGATACATGAGCAAACACAGTAAAGCAAACTAGAAGAAAAGAACAATAGAGACATCAGAAAAACTGTGACACTTTTGCAGTTACTAAGTCTTCGACAATTTCAATTGTTCATTGTGGCAAATAATCAGTATCCTAGAAAACTAGGTAAGCATAGATTTTATTTTTTAGTGTTTATAGATATTCTTGTTATTGATTTTCTCTTTTCATATATTTATATTATTCATCTCTTAGTCTAATCAAATAGATATTTATTGCAATAGAAACATGAAAAGAAAGGCAGAACAAGAAAAAACAATGGAAGAAACAAAGGAAAAAATGTGAGTATTCTCAGCTCTTCTTGAATAGACAATTTATTATAAAGATTTTTGTTAATAGTTTTATTTGTCTACATATTTATATTATTGATGCTTTGCTACAATCTAATAGATCTTTGTTTGAACAGTGGCATGAAAAAATAGAGTAAACCAGAACAGGAAAAAGACATAGCAGATGCAACAGAAACACTGTGAGTATTATCAAATAGTTTCTTTTTGTTCTCAGCATGCTTGTTTTTCTTTGTCATCCAACCACTAGTATTCACCTAATATAACCTTGTGGACGTCTCCCACCTTCCATACAAATAATAACCTGTGATGCAAAAGGGCTTTGCAAATTCCTTCCAATGATGGGTCCAATTTGAAAATAATTTTGGGGAGGTCTGAGCTGTTCTTCCACCAGCTCAGGAGCAATATAATTTTGAAATGTCACATGAAACTAGAGTCCCTTCCCCAATATAAGCCTCCAAACATTTTAGCAAATAGAGCAGTAGAAAATTGAGAAATACTCTTTAGCCACCAGCCCCCAAATTCGTCCAAGATTGTTGACAATTTCCATTTGGCAAGTGGATTGACTCTTTTATACATACTGTCATACCATACAAAATTGTTAACATAACCTTCTCATTTCTGTGTTGGTATATATATTTCTGTGTTGGTGTATTTCAAAATGTATAGACGTACTGTGATGTGCATCCGTTCAAATAAAGCACATCATTTAATGCATTTTTAAGACTATACATTTCTCTCATTTATTAATGAGCTCATAAATGTAAGGAGGCAGTGTAAACAATGCTCACTTATATCATTAGTGCATTGATAATCAACTTTAGTAACTTAATTTTTTGCTCTTGTTTGTACACTTCGAAATGTATGTATTGCTGCTAGTGTCTCTTGGCATAATATGTTATTGCATACTTTTCCTATTGCCAGTTTGAAATCTAAGTAGTGACAGTTTCGTAAGTGACTTCTGTACAGCCACGTTGTCCAGCGTCTGATCTTGACTATCACATAACATTTGACACTG
Organism: Pseudotsuga menziesii; assembly: GCA_001517045.1. Lineage (NCBI taxonomy): Eukaryota > Viridiplantae > Streptophyta > Pinopsida > Pinales > Pinaceae > Pseudotsuga > Pseudotsuga menziesii. The sequence continues at coordinate 1,074,181 of LPNX010112326.1, read as the reverse complement.
ATGAAACAGCCTATGGTTTCATGCTCCTCCAACTTTGCTCAGCTACCAGTTCACAGTTCCTGTGCTTCTAGAGTTCTCTGCAATAGCTGTAACAATTAACAAAGTCACCGTTTCTTTTTTTCTTATGGGCTCTCCTTTTAAGCTCTCTGATCTTCTGTGGTAGCTGTAGCGCCCGCTAATTGCTATAAGTCCTAAAATATTCTACTAGCACTTTGTTTTCTTCATTTCAGTGTGTTGTACGTTATATTGAATATGTTTTAGTCTAATTTAAAAAAATCTTTTTTGTAGAGATAGCAACATCAAAAGACAGCTCAAAGAACAACAGGAAAAGGAGCTAGTTAAAACAGATGCCAAAAGGTATAGAACGGTATATTTTGTCAAAAAATATTATTTTACAATAATCTTTTTCCAACTTATACTGATTTAAAATTTACAGGAATCAACAAATATGCTTCATGTCAATAAGTATTGAACAATTGACTAGTTGCAGAAACAGAAAATGTTTTTGACGGAAATATTGTTGTTGATTGCTACAGCTGACTTGAAAATCACAATAGTTTATTTTTAGTTGTTAAAGCAATTTTGCCATAGCTGAAATACTCGACCATGTCTTCGTCTTCTCAAATTTGTGCATTCAAACCTGTTTCTTCTGATTGTTCTTTTCTAATTTTCTTCTTTTCTAATGCCTCAAATATACTGGCCTTTCTTTCTTAACCTGACTGCCTCCATAATAATACTATGCTGCGTTTGTTTCTAATAAGACAGGTTTGCTTTTAACTTAACTGTTCTATTGCTTTAATTAATCACGTTTCTTCTTCTTTTGAAACATCTTGCTTTAAACCCCTTTCAAATAGACAGATTAATTCAAATAACACCAGCAACTATCTTCTTATTAATACTCCTTTTTTGTCTGTTTTAATAATCCAATCTTTTTAATTTAATAAAAATCTTTACATTTGTTACGATCCAGCTCTCTGACTAACAATTGAACTTGAATGTGATCAGACACCCCGACAAGTTCTTTAATACATGGCTTCATCAACATACTTTGCACGGGGATGACACTTCCACAACTGACCCTACTAAGACGGAGCAGAATCAACGGATTCCAAGACTTCACAAAACTCAATGACACATAACCTTTTCATTGCAAGAAAACTTACCAATTTTCTGTACAGCTATGGTCTGCAGTCTCTGTTCTTGACTGTGAGATGACATTTGACTATGATGAAAAATCCTAGACTTTCATGCTCTTGCAAGTTTGCTAACTAGCCACTTGACAGTTCGCACACCTGGACCCTTGTCTACAATAGCTGTATCAATTAACAAAACGACAGTTTTTTTTAATTGCCTATGTTTATTTTAATATAGGTCAATTTTGCTTCTAGAATTCTTTTTTTAAATTTAGAATTACTATGCTTTATGAGGAATCTGGAACAATTGATTTCCTTCCACATGTACAAATGTATATGGTAATTGCTGAAAGTGTAGCACAAGTTAGTTCTTGTGAGTTTAGGATTATAAATACATTTAAAACTCTGCTTGACAGCTATGGAACTCAGCCAGATAGGTGGATCGAAATGTTCAATAAGTTTCAGACCTGCATTGAGACGAAGTTCTACAACAATTGTCTCAATTGCATTTTTTTTGCAATAGTCTTTTTAAATAACTAAAATTTTCAATTAATGTCTATAGTTCTACTTACCATGCAATATTTGATTGCTGTCTTTTCTGTAGCAATACTGACGTCAATGGACAGATTGAAGCACAACAGCAAAAAGACATAGCTAAAACAGACCCCAAAAGGTATAGACTAGTATAGATGATGTCAAAACAATATTTTGCAATAATCTTTTTCTTTCCAACTTATACTGATTTAAAGTTTGCAGGCATGAAGAAATATGCTTGATGTCAATAAGTATTGAAGAATTGACAAGTTGCAAAGCAGGAAATGTTTTTCACGGGAATATCATTGTTACATATAGAACAATGTTACATAAACTGCGTAAAACAAATGAGATTCTGCAAGCAGACTTGATAGATACAAAAGGTGAAATATACGTGGCAATCTGATAAAACAACATGAAGAAAAAATAGTTCTAGGAAAAGCAATATGCATAAAGAACTTTAAGATTGTAGCAAAAACAGATTACGATCACGGTGAATCAGAATGCATTTTACTAGTAGATGACCAAACTACAATAGAAAACATAGCACTAGTTTGTCAAGAATATACTTTCATACCAAATGCAACGATAAAAAGACTTCTGCAAACTGTAGAGCCATATGCAATTGGAACAATAGCCGCAATTGTGACTGGTACAAAGAGATTAGGAATGCAATATATGCTAGACATAAAGGATGGAAACTCACAATTCGACAAAGCAACTGTAAGCAAATTTGCATCTATGCACTTGGCTTGCAAAATATTCTCTTTCTTTTCTTCAAATTATAAAATAATATACTTGCTTTCTTGAAATACAGCTCCAACTGTTTCCGACATTTGCATCTAATTTTGCTTATATTGAAGACAAAGTCTCAAAGAGAGATTATCCAATCTGTTTATTTAGAAATCTGGTCAGACGAAAAGAAGCACAAGCTAATACACTACGGACTGGTCAATCAACGTTCATAACAACACTACGATCAAAAAATACATTGATCGATCTACAAACCTTGCTTCAGTCTACAAGAAAGGTAACACCTTAGAACTATTTCTCAATAAGCTATGTTACGCATTTTTCATTTTTTGAAAAATTTCAACTTCTAATTAAATTGAAAAATGTGAAATAGGTTCAGGGAAAACTATTTGCATCAAGTGCATATTCAAATCCTTTTCATCCAATATGTCTAAACTGCAAATTGCCAGCAGAAAATTTTGGACCAATACAAGGAAAAATGTTATACTGTACTAAGTGTGAAGCTGAGACAAATTTTATCTATTCACACCGATTAAAATGCAATATAATCAACACCGAAGGTGAAAAAGTACCGTGTACTTTGAAATCTGATCTCCTGAAGACAGTCCTCCCGGCTTTGACAGATCTATCGTATGAGAACTACTTAACAGACAAATCTGTTATGATATACTTAATACGTGACTTCTGCTTTGAAGGAGTATTTGTACTTGACCAAGACGACGTCATTGTTGACTTAAGGGGACAACTTATCAAATGAGATCTGTTTAACATGTCAATGCAAATAGACTATAACACATTACAAAAGGTATCTTAGTCAATTATTGTTCAAATGTCTCTAGACTGCTATTTGCTATATAGTTCATATGTTTTTTTTTTTTTAAGGACTTTCTCTAGTGCAATTCATTTACTAATGCTATTGCATCTTAGCAATTTATATTTGTTTTACACATGTATCAAAGCTGCAAAAATAACTTTTTTTGTCTGATTTTTTCAGGAACTATAATGGTCACCAACTATAACAATGAGTTCATTTCCTACTTAACTACAAAGGTTCTCTGCGACAGTACTTGTTTGGTTCGCCCTTGTTTTTACTGTGTTATAGCTTTTCTTTTTGGCTAATATGTTTACTGACAGTAAACATATCTTAGTAAATATATTTTTTTTGCTTAAAGCTACTCTGCCTCTTGAACAGTTACTTTGTATTTGATATCAGAAACAGTACACTGTTCAAAACTTATGTCTATCTACTGTCTTATTATGATATAAATATACCAAGTCTATGGCCTAGCTGAAATGTTTCTTGTCTTTTAAATCTTTAAAAACAACTGCACTTACAATTTTCTCGGAGCTTTCTGTCTTGAACAGCTCATGAACAATTGTTTTTTTCTTAAAACTTTTAGAATTAGTTGCAATTCTGGTTTTCGGCTAATATATTTACAAATAACAAACATCCACTTTTTTGTCGTGCCATTTGTTGAATCTAGTTTTCACATGATGCATGTTACAGTTTCGTCAAATGCTTAGGCTATAGTGTTAACTTGTTTTCAAATGTTTCTACTATTTTGACCAGAGTTCAATACTGCTTTTGACAGATTTCCTAGAATAATCACCAATTTCAACTACAGCCATTTCGATAATTGGTTGACCTATTAGTTTTTTTCAACCTGTGAATAGTTTCCCTCAAGTGTTCAATTTGCTAGACAACATGTTGAACCTCACTCGCATAGTCTACTGCTTTCTGTATTTCCCTCTCTCTCTATTGCGCACTTAGAAAAGAAGACTTGTTCCTACAACCACTTGGAACATGACTCATAGCCAAAAGGAAAAAACCCCAAATACAAAGAAAGCCAAGATGAACATCTATGGCATTGACCAATTCCCCATCAACCTTCAAGCCAACATGAATATTTATGGCAGTGACCAATTCTCCATCAACCTTCTTCCACTCGAACAGTCTAGAATAATCCCACGATCAGGACGAGTGATGGCTTTATATACCATACAAAACCTAACCCAAACACCTTCAACTATCGCACAAGAAGGGGGAACCATGTGGAATGATGTCTCCCTCTTTAGAAATTCATAGGAAGTTTAAAATTACTTTGTAAATTTTGCAAAGCCATTTATCCATGCTTTATATGAAAATTTGGATTTGCCTTCAAAAACATAGTATATGGAATCCACCCCTTTGAGGAGGCTCAAAATTGTGAACTAACAATCCTTTATCCAATTTAATTCTCTATTTGTAGGCTTGTCAACCGGGGAATTGTTATATATCTGCCTGTAAGACCACAGTATATGCAATCCACCTCTTTTGACGAAATTCAAAACTGTGAACTAACACTTTTTATCCAATAATCAACAAGGAAATTGTAATATATTTTTCTTCAAAACCAATGTATATGAAATCCACTTCTTTCGATGAGGTTCGAAATTGTCAACTAACACTCTTTTATGCCATAATCAAACAGGAAATTGTTATATATTTGTCTTCAAAACCATAATATATGGAATCCACCTGTTTTGAGCAGGTTTTAACAAACACTCTTTTATCCATACTATATGGAATCCACCTCTTTTGAGGAGGTTCAAAATTGTAAACTAACACTCTTTTATCCAATAAACACAACCACAGTATATGGAATCGAACACTCTTTTATCCAATAACCACAACCGGTTCAAAATTCTGAACTAACACTCTTTTATCCAATAACCACAACCGGTTCAAAATTCTGAACTAACACTCTTTTATCCAATTTTGTAAACTTGTCAACAAGCCAACTGTTAAATCACTTCTATTCCCTCGAAATCAATAAAAAATATTTTTTAGTTATATATTAATTACATAATTTAATATTTCATAGCGTGTTATAAATAATTTGATATTTATTAATATTTTGATTTATAACATTATTTATATCAAAATCAAACGTCTTAAATCAAAAAGAGGTTTGAAGATTCAAGTTCATATTTGCTTCGAAAATTTATAAGATATTTATTGTTATCAAAAAAAATTTCAATCGATTCACTATTATCAAATAAAGATGGTTAATAAATATATTATTTATATTGATCTAGTATTTTAATATAATTAACTATTATGAAATAAACATAGCTTATAAACATATTAAAGTTTATTGAAAATATATATATAGATTGATTTATTACTTTGATATCATTAATAGTTTTGGCCTCACATCTAAATAAATAATTAATTTAATGACAAAGCACTTTATGAACAGAAAGAAGAGAAATTTCAAATATAGGTTCCATATGGATTCTTTTAACAAAAAAATGTGATAGCAGATTATAATATGTCAAACCTCACAAATTTCATTGGTGTCCCGTTCTAATATCTACATTAATTCTTGGTAAAATTATTATCCATATGTGTTTTGTTGTTTTCTTATAGAACATGTTATCTTAGTCATTGTTTTCATTTTATATATTGCATCAAACCATAGTTTATCCAAGATTTATTAATGGATTTACTCTGAAATCCTGTCAAATCTGTCTCAATTATTTATCATAACAATTCTCAAAAGCATAACAATTCTCGTTTTATTCCTTTATTTTCGGAGAAATATCTCATAAATCAAATGGTTTATATAGTTTCATATATATGTATGGGAAAGAGAACTTTAATATATGTATGGCATTGCTCTAAAAGGTCAATCATTGGTATTCATTGTTATTATTTTTAATGGTCCAATTTGTTAATATTAATCTTTGTTTTTTTTTATGCATAGTCAATTCTCAAAGAAATCGTGAAGGGAATTTGTTTCTTGTTAGTGCAATTTATGGGTGGAATTAGTATGTGATTTGGTTGAGATTGGTCCCATGAAGGCCAAATATAAATGTGGAGAAAACATAGAGTAGTAACTTAAGAGAGACAGATCCAAGTGTGTATATAATTTGCATGGCCGCTATGCATGCACCATTTACTAATCTTGATTAGACCCATAATTTGTAAGATAACATTACACTCTTCCCTACACATAAGAATATTTGTTTCCCTACACAAGAATATTTGTTTTTCTAGTTGATGGTCATCATCTTACTATGCATTTGAAACATTGGTGAAAATTGTGAGAGATCATGCAATAGGCATAGTCAATGCTTGTATTTGTTATTATTGTTTGCAAGATTGCTCATGAGTTGCAAATCCGATTCTAGTAATAGAAAAACTAAAATGTCAAAATCAACATCATCAAATTAGAAATCTCAGCTATTGGTGGTGACAAAAGCTCTCCTATTAACAAAGACAAGTAAACTCATTTTGGATCTTTAATTTCAAGGACGTACATAATAACTAATTAATTCATATACACATAGAAATATAAACAGTGACACTTACAAGAAGTAACGAGTAATGCAACAACCTATAAACAACAAGTAATCTCACATAGACATATAAGTACAATGGCAACAAGTAATACATTGTTGCAAGTTTGAATGTTTCATAATTTCATCAACTTTTAGCTTTAAACTATATACAATATTACAATAAAATATTCCTAAGAGGAAGGTATAAGCAGCATTGCTGCTATTTCCCTTGTTTTATATTACAATTGAAATGATGGTAGATTGGCGTATCTCATATTTTATATTTCCTAGTTCTTATTATTTCTCATACATATATTATGTTTTATATAATGTAAAGGTAATTATGTCGAGAGGTCTCTCATTTAATGGGCGACTGCTCTTTTTTCCATGAAACTTGACTTCATTTTATGAACCATTTCAACTTGCATTTCATCTGGGATAAGGCATCTGTCATTAATAATCTCCAGGCCCCAGGAGTGGCATAAAGGGAATAAGCTCCACAGACTCCTCCCTCTTTTTGCGATGTGGGAGATTTGGAAGGTCCGGAATGCCTCCATCTTCAGAAATTTTACTCAAAAACCGGTGTTGATTTATGTGAATATCTTATCAGCCTTTTCAGAATGGAACACTGGAAAATATTTCAAAAGACAAAGAGTTTTATCCTTCCGAGTATTGCTACAGGATAATCCGATCGACTTCTTTGATGAAGCAGCCACAGGCGGTGAGTGTGGTGCAGGTTTTGTCATTCTATGCGACAGTGACAAGATTATTCAGGGTTGGCTAAAGGCAGGGGTAGGAACAAACACCCGAGCGGAAGTCATTGGTATCTGGGCCTCACTTTTTTATGCCAACACTTGGGATTAAGAGGTGGGATTAAGAGGTTACAAGTTCTTGGTGACTCTCAAGTAATCATTAACTAGGCTTTGGGAAAATCTCAAGTGATGTCCCCGGACCTTAAACATTGCCTCGATAGTATCAATCTCATGAGGCAGGATTTCTCTTGGTTATATTTTAACCATATATATAGAGAACTAAGGAAGCGAATTTACTTTCAAAACGGGCTTTGGGAGTCATGGATGGTAAAATTTAGTTTTCACTCTTTTGCAAGGGCTTAAGTATTAAAACTGACACTGTGAATTCTATGTTCTAGTTCTGTTACTGTCTTTGTTCCAGTTCTTGGCGTGTGGGGATGATATGCTTTTCCTTTTATCTGGTTTTGGGGTATTAGCTAGTTGGATACAAATCGACAATTCTATCTGGCATTCTACCGTCAAAATGATTATTTTCAGATCTTTTCTTGATCTTAGAAGTATATGTAAATCTGATACAACTTTTTAATTAATACAAAGTTGTATTTTTTCCTTCAAAAAAAAATATTACCACAATGATGAGTCATATTTGATATCATTATATCTAAAATGAGCGTATTATTTACTTTTAATCTATAAAAAAATCACTATCTAGAATTTTGTATCATTGTCATATTAAGAACACTAGAAACACATGTAATTTGTATTTGGTCTTTCAAATATAAACTTACTGTTGAAAGCTTCTCAATAATGCTATTCTACATCCCTATTCTAATTACTACTAAAAATTCTTCACTTTGTCATAAATTTTGTGCAATTGTTCAATATAGATCCCACCTCAATTTAGGACTCAATCGATTCAAAATAGGACAAATGAAACACTATGTAGATTTCATTCATTGCTATGTTTTGAAGATACACTTTTCTCTATAATTCATATCACTCAAAAGAAACGGATTTAAGTCGTATTTTAGTCCACATAATTCACCTAGAGACCACCTCGCATGGGCATATCATTTTTTTGGCAAATGGTTGATGTGACGTTTCTCTCTTGCACTATGATCTAGTGATCTCATCCAATCCAATGGCTTTCATTGTTTCTTTGAGTTGTACAAAGAACCCGCAAAAATGTCTTAAGACCTAATGATGGCCTCAATTGTGGGGAAAATTTAGAGGATGCATAAATTTATTAAAGTGTATAAAGCTTGACGAATCTTACAAATTCTTCAATTTCTAACCATAAAATATTGGGCGATATTTTTAAAAAATATTCAAAATTCTAAGGATTTTATATAGTTATGCGATTTTTAGAGTAATTTAGAAAAAAAATAGCTAATTTCTTTTTGGAAATAAAAAATAAAAAGATAACCCATTAATTAAAATTTACCACTATAATTTTCCGTCCCCAAATCCCTTTTATGCCAATGAATAGTTTTTAAAAGATTATCTTTATATAGCATCACACCTCCATTGTATCTTTCCAATATAAATAAATTCATGATTATCTTGCTAGAACCTGCCTTTGATTTTAAAATAAAATCCCCACCAATTCATTTCAATATCAATTTCTTTTGTTGATGCGGGGTAAATGGAAGAAAAAAAATGGCGCCGCCCAGACTTGAACTGGTAACCTTGAGTGTGTTAGACTGACGTGTTAACTAACCACACCACGGCACCGGCTAAAAAATATTTTGGATCACAAAGTTTACACCTTGTTAAAGCTTATTATCACACTATCAAATCAAATAGTATTCATTGAATAACCCAAAAGGTTAACGGTTCGAATCTGGGTGGCGCATATTTGTAGTGAACCCCACCATACCAAATGGTTGAAGATCTGGGTGGTTTAGAACATTTTTGAATAATAAAAACACAATCTTGTTTGTTTTATCTCAGTCGCATTCGATTTCGATATAAAGAGATATGTTATTTACGGTATGATTCATATACTTTAAAATAAAGTATCAATTAAAACTATAAGGTTTTATATTACTGGTTTGATTTGATGGCATTGGCTTTCTACTCTGAAACCATACTGCTGGAAATGCATTGTTACTTCCACGGGTCTAAGACCAAGTGGCACCTTTACATTGGTGGCAAAAGTTTGCATTCAATACAAATATAAATATCTGAATAGAATGAAATAGAAAATTGTTAATTTATAGCCTGTTTGTTCCACATTGATGTGGATTACTGAATTCATCACTGATGGAATTTGATGGCAATATGAATATATTCTTGGATGGTCTCATTGGGTATGGTTAGTATTGTTGTGCATTGGTGAAGATTGTAAAAAGAAAACGCAAGTGTTGGAATTTGATTTGCAGCATGTCTTTATATAAAAAAATAATTGGATAGACTCATTGGGTATGGTTAGCTCAAAAAAATTTATGAAGCCTTAGCCTTGGTACAAGAAAAATAAAGTGCTATTGTATAATATTTTTATTATTAAACAACAAGGGCTGAATGCAACACATGAAGAAGCCATTGCATGGAAACTAAGTGCAGTAACGGTTGACAAAACAAATGAAGAGTTAGAGGTTGAACACAAAAATCAATAGAGATACTTGAAGGAGAGCCACATGAAGGGCATAAATATATGGGGCAACATTTCTTAAAGGAACCACAAGGTGAAGAAGCAAAGAAAGAAAAACCAATAGCTAAGCTTGCTACATATTTCCATCCACACCACCATGGGAATTATAATTTTTAAGGAAAGGTCACGAGCTTAAAAAAACCTAATATGGGCCTATATGGAACAAAAATGAAAGAAGTGCATGGAGGAATAAAAGCAATGGCAAGGGATATCAAAATAACACAGTGACAACCACGACGAAAATTGCGCTACCGTCGAATGATTGCACTGCTAAGACTTTCTTGGAACCTTCAAGATTGGATATCATCGCTGCCCTCCCAGGCCGCCCTAGGTGAAATACATTGCGTAAACTCATGGCATCAGACAGGGGGGGGAAACAAGACTCTCCCAATCACCTTCCAATATACTAGACATCGACCCATTTAATCGCTCCAGCTCAATGGCCCTAGTCTCTCTGCAAATAGGGACTAAAGAAGTTCCTATTCACGAAGGATAGAAGGGAATTCCAACAAAGGAGAGACATACCTCAAAACTGGAAATGGAGAGGCATGACACCCAAACATGCATTCCCCGTATTGAAGAAAGGCCTTGCTTCAATCTCCCAGCTGAAAGATTAAATGCTAGAGCTCAAAAAAGGAAAGATCATGCCCTCATAGGCAAATTCATGGGATTTTGACCAACTAAACAGGACCTTCGCGGATGGATAGCAACAAAATGGAAACCTAAAGATCACTTTGATCTGCAACTAGGATCAAAAGGGATCTTTACCATCGTCTTCCACCACGTGGATGAAAAATCCAAGGTAGAAGAAGGTGTCCCTTACTTCTTTAATGCGACGAGCCTTTATCTCAGGAACTAGATGGAACGGTTCATCCCAGAAAAAAGAGGATTTCTCATGGGCACCTGTCTGGATTAGGATGTATTCTCTACCACAAGAATACTGGGATGATGAAACCCTCAAACAAATTGGAAACACACTAGGAACCTATGTCAGATTTGCAGACCAGACCAAAATAAACAAATATACTTCCTATGCCAGGATCTATGTCAACATGCATATTGCAATATCCCTCCCAGACACAATATGCTTAACCCATGAAGATTCAGACTGGATTCAACTTCTTGACTATGATAACTTATGAGTTCTATAAAATAACTACTCCATTTGATGTTGTAGTTTTGTTTTGGGATGAGCCGCATGAGGATAAAGGGAAGCATGGAAAGTTCAATCATGTGTGGAAGGGCCAATATAAAATTGCATCCTTCAAAGGAAAGAATGCCTATGTATTGGATGAGATGGAGGGCAGTCTAGTATATGGAGCTCTTGTAAATGGGAGGCTCCTCAAACATTATTCTCTGTAAAGTAAGTTCAACTCCATTGCCACTGTATATACCGTTTATTTTAAAACATTGCAGGTGTGGATGGCTCTCTGGTAGACTAAAAGCTTTAGGTGAAGGTAGAAAGGTCCCTAAGAAAGTTGTTGAACTTACTAGAACAAAGTTTGAGAATTTCAGGATAATTTGGGACCAGCCCAATGGATAAGGAACTTGGTCTACGAAGTTGTTTTCTACCTCACAGGGAGGATATCATCACCGAGTTGGAGCTTATGTTAGCACTTGGTTAACACTAGTGCTAAATTTTGATTATATTTGCAGGTGGGATAGCACTGTTTTGAGCTAAAACAGTTGGCATAGGAGTAGGCTGATGAAAGGAGGAACAAGGTCTGAAAATTATTTATCATAGGTCTTGCAGGTTGTGCGGTTATTAGAAGAAGATTGACATTGGAAACACAAGGTTAAAGGGCATGCAGGATCAACCGTTGGATGAATAAGTAGAATAGATCGATGAAGGAGGAAGAGTTCACTGGGGAACGATGCACAACTTGAAAAGTTGTAGAGGATTTGTTAAATCCGTTATATCCTTCAGATTTTAACGACTTAGATCTAAAGAGGATTGAATATCTATGGTGAAAGTGGATTTCACATCGGCAAATATGTGCAGAGGATAAACCATGTCAAAGCCGTGAAATATCATAGGACCCACACATATGAATGGCCACGATCTTGAGCGAGTCATATCTATGGAAAAGATGGGTTTTCGAAGCCTGAACATGCCCAAAGTATAAAACAAGGAGTCCATGTGAAATGCTGGTAGACCCCTCACCTCTCGATGACGAAGATCTAGAGGGGATCCGATCGATGGTTCAAATGTATTTCGCGAGGGGAAAGTGCACAGAGTTTAGCAAGAGGAGGCGCTGCGAAATCTTGTAGGGCCCCACATTTCGGACAGCAGAGATCGTGGTGCTGGCTAGATATATGGTCCCAGTTGATTTCACGATAGAAACATGCATGAAGGTTAACCAAACAAAGGATTGCGAAATCATGCAAGCGCCTCATTATGGAGCAGTCAATACTTCCTGTGGAAAAAATATACGGCTCCGGTTTATTACGCACAGCCAAAGGTGTGAAGGGGAAAAATATCAATGCAGGTGCAAAATGGGGATGGATCATAGACAAATCCGACATTGAAGAGTTCTCCTGGGAGAATTAAACTGTAAGAGAGGTTCTGAGATATCACTTTCAGTCAAGCGATCTTGCATCTCAAGCGTCGCATTACCATTTTTTATCCAGCGTGTCTGTTACCCTATATTTCCCGTTTTTTGTGTAAATCATGGCGAATATTCCACCTCAGGAGTTTGTTAGGATTTGAAATGATTATTGAACATTAATTCTCAATTTTGTAGCTGAATTTGGTTTTTTTTCGACGTTGGTCTCCGGAGCCTATGAAACTATAAATGTACCCTTGATAGAGGAAGAAAGGGTTGGAACTTTCATTCAGAAGCATTCTGCTCTTGGTTTTATATCTTTGTAAACTTTCTTGGAAGTGTTAATGAGAATCATTCTTCTGCATTTCTGAGATTCATCACGGTGTTCTACACTCAGTTCATTTTTCCTGTTTACATCATTTCATATGTGTAAATTCCTGGTAATGCTTTCTATATTTTATGCGAGGAATTCATTTCATTAAGAGGTCCTCTCATAAGATATAGTGTTTGTAATGTGTCTGTAATGACTGTTCTAGAATTCATCCTTGTTAGGTGCTCCATTTCTGTCATTTTCCTTATTCGTTGCTGTTGTTAAAGGTGGTGCAAGAGATTCATCCACAGATAGGTGCCTCTTTCTTCACTGGGCTTTCTCCTCTTTCTCCTACTACCCTTTTAAATATATTTGGCTGAATGTGACACCTACTTCGCCTCGGAATAAAAAGGAAAATCCCCACCCATTTTCACTTTAATATCCTTGATAGATTCAAGTTGTGAGTCTGTTTCCCAAAGATATTTCTTATCTGTCTATTTCACCATCTTTAAATATGCAAATATCATGTTCCCATCAAAATTCCATCCTTCTAAATGCTTTCTTAAATCCATATGTATATGTGAATGTTTATGTGATAAGAGAGAGCCATCTCTTACTGTATTGGCTAGAATACAGTCTAATGATTGGTCTGAAATGGTTACCCCTGTGACTTCCTACTAGAACCATAGGAAAATTACAGGGTGATAACAATGTCTTTGCATAGATTACAGATATTTCAATAGAGCCATGTTGAAAAATAGGTATTGAATACCTCGAATTAATGACCTATTCGATTTGGTGAAAGGGGTGACTATATTTCCAAGAATTGACTTGCAATCAGGTTACCACAAAAGTAGGATCAAAGAAGGTAATATGCTTAAGACAACATTTCGAACTCTGTTTGGGCACTATGAGTTCATGGTCGTACCCTTTGGATTAACGAATGCGTCAGCTGTATTCATGAGCCTCATGAATAGTGTATTTAGAAAATACATAGATCAGTTTGTGAAATTCTTCTTAGATGGTATCCTTATCTACTCCAAGAATGAAAGAGAGCAAGAGGAACACTTGCGAATGGTGTTTTCATGCTTAAGAGAACGAAAGTTGTATGGTAAGTTGTCCAAGTGTTCTTTCAATCAAAAGGAGATCCATTATCTATGACATATAATATCTGGCGAAGGAATTTCCGTGGACCCAGAAAAGGTGAAGGCCATAATGGATTGGACCATACCAAGGAATGCACATGAAGTAAGGACCTTCATGGGTTTAGCAGGATATGATATAAGGTTTTTAGAAGGATTATCAAAAATAGAAAAACACATATATACCTTGCAGCTTAGGGGTATCAGATATGAATCTACCAAAGAATTTGATGTTGCATTCACTAAACTGAAATAATTATTAACGATTGCATCGATTCTACGGGTCTCGAATATGGAGAAGGACTTCATAGTTTACACAGATGCCTCAAGGCAGGGTTTGGTTGTTTTGTTAATGCAGGAAGGTTGAGTAATAGCTTATGAATCAAGAAATTGAAAACCTCATGAAGATAATTACCCTACCCATCATTTAGAATTAGCAGTAGTGATGTTGGCCCTAGATATTTGGAGACGTTACCTTTTTGGGAATGTTAATGTATTTGTAACTTCAGAATGTATTCACTTGTATATATTATGTCTTGTACCCTAATGTTTATTCTAGGAAGTGTCTATAATGTATTTGATTCATGTCATGCCCCGATGTTCCTATCGGGAGGTTCTATAATGTAAACAAGTCATCTCAAGTCAATGTGGGTAACCCTCCTATTGTTCAAGGGTTCAAGTCCCCGCAGTTCCAGGGCACTAGGGTTATTAGACTCTCCTAGAGAAGTTGGTCCTAGTGAGTCATTGTCATGTCAGGCATTAGTATAAATAGAGAATGAGCCTCTCTATTTATCACAAACTCACTCACACTCATTTGTAGCGCATGGCTGAGGAAGAAGAAGTTGATGGGGCTAGAAAGAAAGAGGCTACTTCTGTCGGGATATCATCTTACTATTTTTGGGGATTTTCTATTTGGTGTTGATTCTATCTCTGAGGAAATTGCGGGGTTTTCTCCTTGGTGGTTTCCCCGAGGAAAATATTTGTGTTCATTGTCTTATGTTCTTGATTGTTGTGCTTGTTATTCTCTCAGTTAAGATCCTAAGTTAATGCTAGCTTAAATGATAAAAATATAACATGGTATCAGAGCTAACCTGAGAACAAGACACTATGTAGCTTCGGGAACTAGGGATTCCTACTTTTTGGATCTCTCTCCACATATTTTCAGCAAAAGAAGGTTGGACTGACTCTCCTCCCCATGGCGCATCTTTCTGTCGAAGCAGAATCTGATTCTGAGCATTTTTCAGTTTTTGACCGAACACTGGTGTTGGAAATTAGGGATTTCCACAGAAGTGGAATTTTTCAGAGCCTAGGAATGGATTTATCTCCTCCTAAAAATCAAATTTTAGAGATAAATATCAAAGCTTTCAGTTGGATAGAACTCCGGGAAAGTCAAACCCTAATCTGCTCCTGAACCAGCACTGCAGAAATTCATCTCCAAATCCAGATCCAACATCTTGATCTGGTAAGATCTAAATCTATTGTATTTCCATTTGAGGTTCTCAGTTAAGATGTATCATCATACTAAGCTTGATGAAAAGCTTGAGGGAGCTGATAACTTCCAATCCTGGAAATATAGGATCTCCCTGGTCTTGGAAGAAAATGAGTTGGACTCCTACATCAATGAGAAGATTCTAGTTCCAGAGGGAGATGAGGCTAAGTCCTTACACAAGAAGAAGTTGGTTATGGCTAAGAGGATTATTGATGATTCAATCAAGGATAACCTCATACCACAAGTGTCCTCCCTAAATACACCTAAAGCTATGTTTGATTCCCTAACCAAACTGTTTGAAGGAAAGAACATAAACCAAAATATGACTTACAGGAACCAGTTGAAAAATGTGAAGATCTAGAATGTGGAGACCATACAGTCATACTTCACAAGGGTCTCCCAGATCAAAGAAAAAATTGAAGTAGTAGATGAAGAAGTGGAGAATGCAGAGATTGTAATGACCACCTTGAATGGTCTCCCTAGGACATGGGACTCTTTCATTCAAGGGATCTGTGCCAGAAAGAAGTTAGTCAAGTTCAACAGACTATGGGAAGAATTCTCTCAAGAAGAAGCTCAAATAGCAGCTCGAGAAGAAAAGATGGGAAGTGAATATGAAGCTCTCACAATACATTCCAAGAAAACCATATCTAGCCACCACAGAGGTAAGTACTTGTTATAGCGGATTTCACCACACTAGGTGAATCACACATTGTATGGCCTTCCCCTATCCCGCTGCAGACTCATTAGCCCCTATGGACCACTTTTTGTCTTTTGATGTATCATTGACCATCCTTAAAAACATTAGAAAAATGATATACGCGGCCTTTTCCCTGATAACCGTGTACATACACGGATATTCCCTCTATAGTCGCGTACATCGGGATGTGTGCATAATCCAAAATCCTTTGGAGCGTTCCTTGACTTGGATCCGACTCATATGACTCCTGGCCTTCCATATGACTTGAGATCGCACGGTTCGACCTTTCAGTATCCATTTGAAAAGCTATATAAGGAACCCATTGAGACATTGAAAGCATAAGAGAGAATTGAGAGTATCGAAACTATAGTCCATTGTTGACAGAACTTATTCTTGAGTCTGCATCCCTTTTTCCCTTGGAGCACTTTTGTGTTCTTCCCAAGCTTGCCTTTTGCTAGTAAGCTTGCTATCGAAGTGATGGAGGATTGAGGTGGTGGAGGCCCAAGTGGGGGATTCAGTTTCTTCGGTTCGCAGACGTGCCGTCAGAGGTTGTCACTTGTAATCTCTGATTCATATTAATAGAAATATCTTTTCCTGTCCAGTAATGTGTATTTGAATGAATATTGTATCCATTGGAATATGTCAAATGCTTATACATTATTGCTTATATATGCTAGAATAGATCTAACACCATGAATTATAGTATGCTTGTATTGTTTACTTGTTGTTGAGGACGTGCTATAACAATTCAAGCTAAAGATTGGAAAGCTCAACGGGGATCTACTTCAACTGTTCGGAATAAGGTACGAGGTTCGATCCTTTAGTGTTAGATGTTTTAATTTCTATTGCATATTGGGAAAGATTGATTTCTGGAGTCTAGCTGTCTGTTGTGGTACCCCAAGCCATAGGAATTTCTCTCCGTAATAGAATTGGTGACTCCGCTGGGGAGTTCCTAGTAATTTTCCTTTGGGGGTTGATCTTTTGGCATTCAATATATTTGAATTGCTCTCTCTCTCTTGTTTCTGTGTCGGGTATGGGGGCATGTATGCCTGGTAGAGCCTGATTGGTGTGAATTTAGTCTCATCCTGTCTGTTTGCCTAGAATTTGTGCATCTTTTTCTTCCTGTATGCGGGTTTGTTACTTACAGTCGCGTATACATGCGGTTTCCCTTGGGATTTCTGCGTATACACACGGGTTCACTGCGCACAGTCGCGTATACTCTGG
>LPNX010112326.1:1045959-1056475 GCA_001517045.1 Pseudotsuga menziesii | reverse complement strand
TTTTGAGTAATAAAGCCAAACTAAAATCAACGCTAAATAAAATGAATTACACTCTTTTCTTTTCTAGGGTGCACCAACAAGCTTAGGTTTTAGGATCTTCGAATAGTTCATTGAAAGTTAATTCTCCAAGATCTCTAAACAATAACAACTAGGTGTCTGTACAGGGAGTGTGTGAAATCCTTGGTATAACCAGCATTCTCAGGAAGCTCCTCTCAAAAAGGATTCAAGCACTAGGCAGTGTGAGTGGTTATTGATTGGGATAACCCCTCGTCGAGAACTGTGTAGCATCGACGATATAGCCAGGATTGTATTCGTATCTGGGTGCTCTTTCGGGAGTTTCGGGCTTTGCTACCCTGCCCATACGGTCAATCCCGCCTGCGACTGTCCACCTGAGCATTGATTATATTGAAGTGACCTTCGAACCTCTGCTTGTGGTGACAAGGGCCTCTCAAGCGTCTCCTAGGCGAGACATACCGGCCACATTCGGGAGCTCACTTATCCAGCCCTTGTTTTCTTGCTTTTGGCTTTAGATTTGATAGTGATTTCTCTGTGCATGCTAGTTGGCCTAGGGTTGACGTAAATAGAGAGTCTTTGCTTTTTTGTTGAGTCATTGTGGAGTCGGGTGCGGTTCTGTGCCGTTCTCGTCGGTTAGCAGGACTTCCGCCTTCCACTTCTCCTCCTCCTTTGGGAGAGGGGCCTAGACGGTCCAGGCGGACTGTGTCATACATTGATTCACACACCATGGAGGATCATTCAGAGACTATTCCCGAGCCACCTCCTCCTATTCGTATTGACGATGGGGAATTTACTCCTACATATGATCCCTCACCTGACCTAGCTAAGATCGGTCCCGTTATTTCCCAGATAGGATCTTTGCATGATAGACTGGCTCACACTAGGCCAGATTCCCCATTGACCCGTTACCGGTATGGAATGTCGGATGATGCCGAGACTCACTTTGACCCTCCTAGCACCAGCTACGGTAGTTATGTTATGACTGGTTTTCCTATGCACGATTTGACATTTCATGTTGAATTCGACTTTGACCCTAACACTATACCTGGGGGCATTCCCATGCCTTACCTTGCGGAGAGGTTTGGGAATACTAGTCACATTGCACCTTCCATCCCAGTGGTGGAAGCTACATCTTATATACCTACTAGGTCTAGAGTTAGTGATCCCATAGCGATACCAGGTTCTAGATGAATGACGATAGGCACTAGCACATATCTTCTTACCGAGATTCCTTCGTCCTCGCTTCTGAGTTCTTCAAATGTGAATCCTCCACCTTACTCACGTGGTCCTTCGAGTCGGCACGTAGCTACGAGTCAGATCCATACTGCGATTACTAGACCTATTGTGTCTCAAGCCTACATACCACCCGTAGTTTCGGGAGGTTATGTTCATGTTTCTAGAGGTCAGGTTGCTACTTCCTCGACATATATCCCTACTTCCGGCATGTATATACCTACTTCCGGAATGTACGTACCTACCTATGGATTGTCTCATGGGGCATCGCAAGCGATGACCTATGGACCCTACTATGGGGTGCAGTATGGACAGGTCTCTCAACCTTATGGAGGTGGGTATTCACAACCTGCTTACTCTCCCAACTATGGCTTTGTAGCTCCTACTAGTCAAGGTCCACCTCATTATGCGACTTCCACGCCACCCTATACGGGTCATACAGGAGGAGGTAACTATGGCCAAGGTCATGGTGGTAATCAATCCTATATGAACCAGGGAGCGGTCCCTAGATCTCATCATACTAAGCTCCCTTTCCTCGCGACACTCAATTTACCTGACTTATCGAGACTTACGAACGATCCTGTGGCTCATGACCCGGCTTCGCTGGCTGTCCCTACCAAGCTTCCTTCGGACATAACTAAGTTTGAAGGCAAACCAAGAGAGTATCTGAGTGAACACATTACGACGTTCCACCTATGGTGCTCTTCCAATTCATTGCATCAGGACTCAGTCCATTTGAGACTATTTCAACGAACCCTTACAGGGCCTGTGGCGAAATGGTATATAGAGTTACCTAGGGGTGCCTTTACTTTGTTCGATGACCTTGCGATGAATTTCCTTAATCACTTCCAGCTACCAATGCGCTATGATGTTGGTACTGAAATCTTGTCAACATTTTGGAAAGATAAAGCCACCCATATTTTTGATCATATTCAGGAGTGGCGTAGACGGAAGAGATTAATCAAAGCCTTTATACCGTCAAAATTCCTCCTTGAGTGGTTCCTCAAATCTTTATTGCCATATATCGTGAAGGATGTTTCCACATCCGGAGTGCAGAATGAGGAATAGGCCATCTTTAGGGCGGAGGAACTAGACTTGATCTATGCTCAGTCTGGTTTGTTATATGAGATTATACCTAACGCTCCTCATTCTAGTTTCGATCCCAAGGTCAAACCTAGACCACATGCCGATGGCATTGTGGGTAGTGCAAGTAAGAAACCTGCAGGTTTGGTTGTGAAACAAGTTTCTCAGTTGTCAATCAACCAATCTGCCTCGGGACAAGCTATGGCTTCGTCTCAGCCCGCCCAAACGGCGAATGTACTTGCTGTGCAATCGTCCGACCAGAAGGGTAACTAGCAACCCGAACGGAATCAAAAAAAGGGTAAAAACAATAATAAGAAGGGTGGGAATAAAAATGAGAATGCCAACAATAATGACAAGAACAATAAAAATGCTGGGGGGGACAAGCAGAATAAACGTAAGTTTAAGTTTCCTTGCAAGCTTTGTAAGGACGATCACCTCACTTACTTGTGCCCTAGGATGGATGAAGCTTCGAAGTTCATAGCACAGGGCCCAGCTGTGTTAATGAACCCTTTACCGCATAACCAGAATATGAACTCGAAGTCCCATGATCAATCTAGTGATGAAGATCCACCTGAAACTAGTGGTCGTGGGTACATTAATATGGTCCATGCCGCGAAAGTTGTGACACGTGCGAAAGATTATTCTTCGTCACAACCCAACCCAGGCAAAGAACTTGATCCACCAGGAACCCCTTTGCGTATTGAGAAACCTACGAATAAACTTGAGGCTACACCTCGCATTCCTAAGGGGGTACTTAAGCGTTCAGGGCATAATCCAAATGCCCGAGCCGCCCAGAATTATTTGGTTGTCAAGGACTTGGGTCATACTCCTTGTGCGATGTCTGCATTGGAAGTGCTTCAGAGTTGTCCGTCGCAAAGGAAGGATTTGCTTTCCACTCTTGGTGTGAATGGTGATGATTCTTCCTCAGTGATCAAATTTGAAACCGCAGGACATCAGCCTCGCTTGCCATACGATGTGTCGCTTTTGGTGCATGTAGAATGTCTTAATATGATCGTCAAGCATACTGTGATTGACGAGGGTGCTACTGCTTCTGTGATGTATTTTCCTTGTTGGAAGGGTCTTGGTTCTCCTAAGTTGTCAAATTCTACGACCATGTTAACTGCTTTTGATGGGAGATCGTTTAGGCCGCACGGTATCCTTCCTTCTCTTAAAGTCCGTTTGGGAGGGAAGACCGTTGCGATATAGGTCGAGGTGGTTGATGTGCCCCTTAACTACAATATCTTACTGGGAAGGAATTGGATGTATAGCATGCAAGTCATTTCCTCTTCCATGTTTCGCGTTGTATGCTTGCCTCATAATGGGAAGATTGTAACGATTGATCAGATGGCATTCAAGAATCCGCCTGTTAGTGCATCTTCGAAAGTTTCGGTTCTGAAAGTTGAACATTTCCAGCCGGCAACTAATAGTGTGGGTGTAGGTATGTATCCATCCCTCATGGGAACCTTTAGTTGTCCTGCACCCGTCCTCATGATAGGAGCTAGTTTCGATGGTGCTTCCACGTCTACGAGATGGGTGCCTTTTCGCACAAGTCATATGGGAGATCCTTCGATTCTTCCTTCACCGAGTCCTTCGAGTGAGGCCATTGAGATGAGTGTGTCGTTTCCTGCAGCCATGATAGCTTACCAAGCTAATCTTCAATCTGCTGCAGAGCCTTGTTCTTCTTCTTCACGGACAGAAGAAGAAGACCCCTATGTGCTGTTGACATGGGCAGTACAGTCTTCTCATGCCCACGATTTCCTTGATATAGTTTTCGCTTCAGATGAAGCGATCATCGAGGCTATGTCGGGAGTTGAGACACCATGGGAGGAACTTCATCATAGATCACATTTCCTTCCAGAGCTTGACCTTTTGGAGCATGACGATTATAGGGAGATTCTTAGACAGAAAGTTGGTAGACCCATGATTCCATTAAGCTCTCCTGGTCAGATGGCTGATGGAAACATGGCAAACATATCATCAACTATGCCTATCAACATTTCTCGCAACCCTGGTACAATTGAGAATGTGTACATTGGGGCGGATTGTTCCTAAGATGAGATTCGTGAGTATACCGAGCCGTTCAAGGAATTCCGCGATGTTTTTGCTTGGTCTTACGATGAGATTCCAGGGATTGACCCTCGGATTGTCGAACACAAAATTAAGACTTACCCCAACGCTAAGCCTGTTCGACAGCGTTTACGCACGGTAAATCCTAGGAAAGTACCCACCATAAAGGCAGAGACAGAGAAGCTATTGAAAGCTGGTTTCATCTATCCCGTTCCCTTGACGGAGTGGGTTTCAAACCCCATTTCGGTGGATAAGAAGCAAAGAGCGATCCGTATATGCACCGATTTCCGTGATTTAAATCGTTCCTGTCCTAAGGATAACTTCCCCACACCGTTTATAGATCAGATTTTGGATGAGTGTGCGGGTAGCGAGGTGTTCTCCTTTATGGACGGCTTTTTCGAGTATAATCAGATTCAAATTAAACCCAAGGACCAACATAAGACCGCATTCATTTGTCCTTGGGGAACATTTGCATATCAAAAAATGCCTTTCGGCCTTAAAAACGCCGGAGCTACCTTTCAGCGGGCGATGACCTTGATTTTTCATGATCTCAAGTCCATTATTGAAGTATTTTTGGATGACCTCGCTGCTCATTCTCGCATGAGGATGCGTCATTCTTATCACTTGAGATTGGTGTTCGAAAGATGCCAGTACTATGCTGTTAGATTAAACCCTCATAAGTGCATCTTTTGTGTGAAATCGGGTCGTCTGTTAGGATTTATCGTTTCAAAAGAGGGTATAAGAGTCGACCCTTTGAAGGTTGAGGAAATACTTCAGTTGTCTCCCCCGCGAAATATTCGCCAGCTTCAGTGTTTGCAAGGCATGGCAAAATTCCTACGAAGATTTGTTTTCAATTTCGCCAATTTGACTAGAGGTTTCATGCGTCTCCTGAAGAAGGATACTCCCTTTGAATGGGATGAGCGAGCCCAGGAGTCCTTCGATGCACTTAAGCGAGCCCTAGAATCGGCCCCAGTGATTAGTCCTCCGGATTATAGCCGAGATTTCTTATTATATGTGGCCGCATCTTTAGAGACGATTGGGATGGTTTTGGTTCAGGAGGATGAGGAGCTCCAAGAGCATGTCATATATTATCTGAGCCGAAATCTTATTGACGGAGAGATTCAATATTCTCATGTCGAGAAGTTTGCCTTAGCTACCGTACATGTGGTGCAGCGTTTGAGACATTATATTCTCCTTCGCCAAACCTTGGTTGTTGCCCATGTCAATCCATTTCAGTTCGTCCTCACACGTAGGATGATTGGGGGGAAATATAATAAATGGATTTTCATCCTGCAAGAGTTTGATCTCGAGTTTGTTTTGGCAAAATCGAAGAAATATTTAATATTTGCAGAGCTCATATCAGATTTTCCGAGAGAGGCTGAGGAGTCGGTATGTGAAGATACGTTCGTTGATGAACACATTTTCTTGATCTCAACGGCTGACCCATGGTACGGTGATATCATAGTATATTTGCAAACGCAGAGGACCCCTACTCACCTCTCGCGAGATGAGCGACGTCGATTACGTCACGTTTCCAAGAACTACCTCATAGTGGACAATACTTTGTACCACCGTGGAGTAGATTCCCTTTTACGACGTTGTTTAACTCATGATGAGGCTGAGGTAGTGCTTAATGATTGCCATGGAGGGGCGTGTGGTGGTCATTTATCTGGGATTTATGCAGCTCAAAATATTTTGAGAGCAGGATATTTCTGGCCGTCGATCTTGAAGGATTGTATTGAAGCGGTGAAGAGGTGCCACCCTTGACAGGCGTTTGCACATAACATGCGCTCAAAGCCTGCCCCGTTACACCCTATTATCACCGTCGGTCTCTTCCCTAAGTGGGGGATAGATTTTATGGATTGCAACCCAGCTTCGGCTGGGGGGCACCATCATATCATAGTGGCTGTCGATTACTTCACGAAATGGGCTGAGGCAATGCCTACAGTAAAATCTGACGGGGAGACAGCCGCTCACTTCATATTCAACCAAATCATCTCTAGGTTCGGGATTCCGAGAGAGCTTGTCATTGACCATGGCTCGCACTTTCAGAATCGTATGATGGAAGAGTTGGCATCCAAGTTAGGATATAAGCAAGAGCACTCCTCTTCTTACTATCCTCAAGTGAATGGACAGGTTGAAGCTGTGAATAAATCACTTAAGTCCATTCTCCAACGAACCATCACACAAAGCAAGACGAACTGGCATATTATGTTATACCCTGCTTTGTGGGCATACCGAACCGCGGTAAAGACTGCCACTCGTTTTTCTCCATATCAGCTTGTTCATGGAGTGGAGTCAATATTACCGGTTGAATGCGAGATTCCTTCATTGAAGTTAGCCGTGGAACTCTTACCAAACACTTCACCTTTGGAGGAGGATTTGGTTCACCTTGAGCAACTCGATGAGTAGCGTAGAGATGCCTTGGTGACTCTAGAGGTTAATAAGCATCGCGTGAAGGCCCAATACGATAAGTCTGTCCGTCCGAGAGTGTTTAGTGAAGGAGACTTGGTCCTTTTGTGGGATCAATTGAAATAACCCTTGGGGGCAGGGAATTTCAATCCTATGTGGCGTGGCCCTTACGTGGTCAAGCGTGTATTAGAGAAGGGTGCCTACGAGTTAGTGGATTACGAAGGGACAGTCTTGGCGGAGCCTAGAAATGGGCTCTATCTTAAGAAATACTATGCATAATCTTTAGCCAAGGCTGTTTGTTGTATATTATTGTACATATTTTTTGCTTAGTTAGGTCTTGTTTATCATGATCGGGTTTGTGATTAGTTTCCATTTCTTGTGACAGATGTCAATGGAATCTTCCACCTACATAGGATTCGTGGATGGTGCAAGCCGTCACACTCAACACTCATCCTCAGCTGCTTGGGTGATTTATACTCCTATGGGTCATGTACTGTCTTCAGGAGGTGTATGTCTACTTCCATCTTCCAACAATGTTGCTGAATATAGTGTCGTTATCGAGCTTCTACGGGATGCCATTTCGCATGGTGTTCTCTCTCTTGAGGTACGTCTTGATTCAGAGTTAGTAGTGTCACAACTAAATCGTTTGTACCATGTTAGAGATCTGACATTATTGAGGAGATTCTTACATGTGAGATTGCTAGAACGGCAATTTGAGAACATAACACATATACACATTCCAAGAAATTTTAATCAAATTGCTGACTCATATGCTAACTATGTGTTAGATTGGCATTTGTTTCATTCATTATAAATTAATCATAAACACAATTTTTACACATGTAAATAAATAAACCGATCACCATAAAACTTTTTTATATACATAAAAAATGTTGTAATACATAGTGTCATAATACAAAATTGGGGCTTTGAAAGCCACCATCATATACACGGTAGTACAAAATAGATACATTCCCAGGTGTCTAGTCCTGTGGAGGTGGATGAGGGTTGTGACCATGATATGTCACCACGGCTCTAGCTAGCCGCCGAAATAAACGCACCCATGTGCGTGGTACACCCACCACCTGTCTCTGCATAGCCTCAGGCAAGTCCTCGACTTGCGCCATGGGAATCCTGTGTGTCAGTCGCACAAAGCTGGTATGGATGCTTTGGAGCGTTCGCTCCGCATCCACACCGGTGATATCGTCTCCTCTTCCCCTCCTTCTATGACGTGGGAAGCCCTCTGGTCGCCGTGGTCCCACATATGCACATCAATGGTAGATGTCACTATGTATTGTCACCCAAAACCATGTCTTTTTGATTCCATTAATCAAGAAAACACAAAAAAATTAAATACTTCAATTTTTTTTAAAAAAAGAGTAAGGGTCGAGATTCGTTACCTATGTCTCCATATGCTGATCCTGGTGGTAATGGCATGTCCGGGTCTCCCCAGAAGTCTATCCTTGCATAAGGGTAGTCCTCTATGGCAACAATCTATCGTCGCCACCATGGAAAAAAGTTTATTGGATAAGGGTTGGCCACCCTACCACCCCCCAGTCTGCGCATCGCGTCTGCCCAACGTCGTTGGGCCAGATCTCGAACCCTGTGGAGAGGAACATCCACTCTAGGGCTTAATCCTGGAACACGCTCGAAGAAAAACGTGATCAAGATACTGCTGAACCCGAAGTTCCGTATCCTACCTGCCTTGCACTCACTGAGTTGATGTTTCATCTTGCTTAGTAGGGAAGTGCTCCAGTCATAGATGGTTGGTGTCATGCACTCCACTGCATAGAACATCAGTGGCCGAGAGGCCTGATGGAGTGATGCTAAGCCTGCTATCCTGCCCAGCGTTAGTAGTATGGCCTTTAGGCCCAACACCTGTATAGCGTTGGTGGCAACTTGGCTCCCCACCTTCTCGGTCTCTGGGTAGCAGTACACAGCTATGTACTCGTCGATAGTCAGCCCATGACCTGGCCCTCCGCGGGAATGAAGGTTCACCATCTCACCTCGCTGTGATAGACCTGTGATAAAGTAGATATCCTCCACCTCAATGGTGAGGGACATACCGTCTAGCCAGAAGGACTCTGAGTCTAGATCCCAATAGTCTAAAATCATCTGTAGTAGTCCTGGTTTGGCCCTCAAGCCTCCTAGGCACCAAAACTTGTAGAGTCTGCATCTTCTTAGAGCTTCTTGAGCCATTATGTCATCCCTTACTGCTTCCTCTACATCACCATGCTCGCGTTCTCACCACTCTAGCACCATCCTGCATGATAAGTTGACCAAATGTCCATTAGATTCTTGTAAATCCTTATGCGCGGCGTCATACGCGGCTGTTTTGAAAACAACTGCGTATGTACGCGGTTTCTGGTCCATTTTCCGCGTATATCCAGCCCTATACGCGGAAAAAACATCGATACCCGCGTGGACCGTAGCGCTCATGTAAGTTTGGCCTTTAAAAATTCATTTGACCATGAAAAATTATAAAATTTGTATTGAAATGCAAGCAGAGAACATGAGTAAATACCTGGAAGAATCGGTTGTGAATTCCGCCGGCTGGATCTCCTGAAATTTGCAGTTGAATATCAGAGCTCAAATGGGTAAAAGTTTCAAATGATTTCTATTTTTTACTATTTATAGAAAAAATATCAAATATTTGAAAATTTTTACCCCCTTTCCTATAGTTTTGACCGTTTCTAACCTTTTTGGACCATTTCTGACCTAATTGGTGATGTAGAAGAACGTTTTCAGCGTCGTTTCAGCCTTTGGATTGACCCGTTCGTACTGATCTTAGGTATAATGTCTATACTGGCATATAGGTTAGGTTCACCACCGTTTGCATTTTGCATGACCTTATGACCATGTCACTATATCTTTAGGTACGAATCCACTCTATTATGTCACGGAACCTTCTTGCTGCTATAGAAGTGGCGTGATATGAGTGGTAGAGACTCACCTTACATGGGTACCCTAGTTAGCGCCTTATTTGCATTTGGTGCCCATGCCGATGTTTCCCCTTTAGGGTGTGGGAGTCCGTTGTATAGTATTTCCATGACATTTAGCAAGAGCCTCATACTCCTCTTGATCTTATGCTGGCCATGACCCCCTAGACTCCCTTGTATCAAGTTGTGGATGCATTATCATGATATTTTCCTGTCTTATTGAGCTTTATGCCGGCTCCCCTGACATTGCGTTTCATCCATATAGCCCGAGCTTGTCTCATGTCTAGCCATGCAGAGCCTTTTATTTATATCCTTCGCAGCTTGATTCCCTTTTAACCGAGAGGGGATTTTCCCCCGAGTGTCGATATCCTACACATGTATCCTTGCATTGAGCATAGGTATGTTCCACTGCTTGGAACTAGTTTGTTTGCCCTAAATGACACTCGTCTCCTCCTAGTTTGTAACTATAAAGCTATTTTATTCTTTTTTCAAGCTTTTCAAATAACTGAAAAAGACCAAAAAAAATAAAAAAACCAAAAATCCGGACAAGAAAAGATATTATATTTGGCAGCTGTTGAGTCGTGTCACCTTCGAACAGAGCACTGTATATCACATCCATTGGTTGGGTTATAGTTTGACTTAGGAGCTGTACTCGTTATCTGAGTTTTATCTCCACCGATTGGTTAAGTTTCCAGTCCCTATGGAGCCTCTATTGATGCCTCCTACGTCATAGAGATGTCCCAGTTTGTATATCGAGTCTATGCTGG
>LPNX010112326.1:1023442-1045764 GCA_001517045.1 Pseudotsuga menziesii | reverse complement strand
TGGTTTGTGTAGAAGACCTTCCAGACTGGTGGCATCCACTATATGCTACCTCCTTGATCATGCCAGTGTTCATGAGATTTCAGCTCTCGTGACTTGTTCCTGTATATGTCAGACATTTCCAGCCACTATGGAGATCTTGATTTGTTATATATCTTCAGCCTTTGTGGAGATCATGGTACTTTGTATATCTTCATCATGGATATTTTGATCCATGTATATTGTACATGGAGATGACCACATATGTGTTATCATGTTTCATGCCTATTCATGGCCATTGTACTCTTATGTATCCGGGACTGCTATATGTATTTGCAGTTATATGCAGAGTTGTATTATGGTATTATGCTGATTGGGTGGCTGGTCTTCCATTTGGGTACCTTCATCACTTAACTTCTGGGATGGACTTATAATGTATTTCGGCCATCGTATAACCCCTCTGATCTCATACATTAGGGGGCATCTGTTATAGCAGATTTCACCACACTAGGTGAATCACACATTGTATGGCCTTCCCCTATCCCGCTGCAGACTCATTAGCCCCTATGGACCACTTTTTGTCTTTTGATGTATCATTGAACATCCCTAAAAACATTAGAAAAATGATATACACGGCCTTTTCCCCGATAACCACGTACATACGTGGATATTCCCTCTATAGTCGCGTACATCGGCATGTGTGCATAATCCAAAATACTTTGGAGCATTCCTTGACTTGGATCTGACTCATATGACTCCTGGCCTTCCATATTCCTTGAGATCGCATGGATTCGACCTTTCAGTATCGATTTGAAAAGCTATATAAAGAACCCATTGAGACATTGAAAGCATAAGAGAGAATTGAGAGTATCGAAACTATAGTCCATTGTTGACAGAACTTATGCTTGAGTCTGCATCCCTTTGTCCCTTGGAGCACTTTTGTGTTCTTCCCAAGCTTTCCTTTTGCTAGTAAGCTTTCTATCGAAGTGATGGAGGATTGAGGTGGTGGAGGGCCAAGTGGGGGATTCAGTTTCTCCGGTTCGCAGACGTGCCGTCAGAGGTTGTCACTTGTAATATCTGATTCATATTAATAGAAATATCTTTTCCTATCTAGTAATGTGTATTTGAATGAATATTGTATCCATTGTAATATGTCAAATGCTTATACATTATTGCTTATATATGCTAGAATAGATCTAACACCATGAAATATAGTATGCTTGTATTGTTTACTTGTTGTTGAGGACGTGCTATAACAATTCAAGATGAAGATTGGAAAGCTCAATGGGGATATACTTCAACTGTCCAGAATAAGGTACGAGGTTCGATCCTTTAGTGTTAGATGTTTTTATTTCTATTGCATATTGGGAAAGATTGATTTCTGGAGTCTAGCTGTCTGTTGTGGTAACTCAAGCCATAGGAATTTCTCTCCGTAACAGTACTCTCATCAAAGGAATAACTTTAGAAATCCTAGAGATAAGTCTAAGTTCATTTGCTATACATGTGATGAAAGAGGACACTTTGTTAGAGTTTGTCCTGGAAACAAAAGTAGCTCTCACAAGAAGAAGGGAAACAAGAGAAGACATCATGCTCATGCTACAGAGGATGATGAACCTTCCACAAAGAGAAATAGACAAGACAATGATGATTCTTGAAGTGGTGAAGAATATGTTTTGGTTTCTACTCTCACAGTGGTGCTCCCAAACATATGACAGGATTCAAGGAATCCTTTGTGAAACTATTTGAACATGAATCACCTCACAAGGTGAAACTCAGAGATGACTACTAGTATCCAATAAAACGTAGTGGTGAATCCTCATACAAGCTAGACTATGGAAAGTTTATCAAGATGAAAGATGTATTGTTTGTACCTGAACTAAAGAAGAACCTCCTCTCCAAATCTGCATTGGATGCAAAAGGAATGAGGGTTGCATTTGCAGATGACCAAGTCCTCATATGGCCAAAGGGAAAGTCTTTTGATGATGCAGTAGTGATTGGGGAACAAGAAGGAGGACTATACAAATTGAAGGGCCAACCAGAACAAGCTTGGTTCATGACTTGGTAGAAACAAATGAGCTTTGGAATAGAAGTCTTGCACATGTGCATTACAGAGCACTACCATTTGCAAGCAAAGCTGTTGAAGGTCTCCCAGAAATGTAGACAAAACATGAAGGTGTTTGCTAAGGATGTGCGAAAGGGAAGAACACAAAGAAGACATTTCCAAGTAGCGAGAGCAAGGAAAAAGGAATCTTGGAAATCATCCACTATGATGTATGCGGCCCAATGTCATCCAGTTCACTAAGCAGGTATGTATACTATGTTTCTTTTATTGATGATTTTTCTAGAAAGGCACGGATATACTTTATAAAGAACAAAGATGAAGTATTCAACAATTTCAAGGAATTTAAAGCCTTGATCGAGAATCAAAAAGAAAATAAGATCAAGACATTTCGATCATTTAATGGAGGAGATTTCACATCAAATGAATTCAAATATATATGCAAAGACTCAGGGATTAAGAGGGAGTTATCCACTCCAGATAATCCACAACAGAATGGGATTGCAGAAAGAAAGAATAGAATGATCATGGAAGTAACAAGGGCCATGATTCATGATCAAGATCTTTCCATGCATCTATGGGCAGAAGCTTCCAGAACATCGGCATATGTATAGAACCGTAATCCACACAGAGTACTCGAGAACATGACCCCTGAAGAAGTATTCTCCAGCAAGAAACCAGAAGTCATCCATCTCAGAATATTCGACTGTCCTGTATACATACACATTCTAAAAGAAAAGAGAACGAAGTTAGATCCTTCAGGGAAGAAGGGTATATTTGTGGGATAATCTGAAAGCTCGAATGCTTACAGAATATACTTCCTAGGATTCAAGAATATTGACACTAGCAGAGATGTAACATTTGACAAAGATTCAGCCTACATCAAATTGTGGAAGAGACCGACTGAGGAACCTGAAGAAATAGAAGCACCCAGAATTCATGATACAACCATGAATGAAGAAATTCAAGAAGAGGATTGAGAATTAGAAGAACCTCAAGAACCTATAGATCAACCTTAGGAGAAGAATTCTCACAAGAGGAAACCTGCTTGGGTATGTTAAATTATCCAAGGTGCAGAAATATATGGAGCTTCAGAAGAAACACACAAAGGAAGAAAGAGAACTAGGTCCTTCTCTAGTTATGTAGCCTTTCTATGTGACATTATTGATAAAGAACCTTCCAACTATGAAGAAGCGACATAAAGGAAAGAAAGGAAGGAGGCTATGATCAAAGAGTATCAATCGATCATGATGAGTGATGTTTGGGATGTTTTCCCAAGACCAGAAGGGAAGTCCATTGTAACTTCCAAATGGATCTACAATATCAAGCATGCTGCAGATGGCAGCGTAGAGAAATATAAAGCAAGATTTGTGGCTACACCTGTAGCCAGATACACTTCGATTAGATCAGTACTTGCTCTGGCTGGACTGATGAAATGGAAGATACACTAGATGGATGTCAAGACTGCTTTCTTGAATGGTGTAGTAGAAGAGAAAGTGTATGTGGAGCAGCCACTTGGTTTTGAGACACATGACAGGGAGTCTCATGTGTGTAGATTGAAGAAATCCCTGTACGGTTTGAAACAGGCACCCAGGACATGGTATGGAAGAATTGATGGCTTCCTATCCAGTTTTGGATTTACCAAGAGTAAAGCATATTCCAACCTTTACTGCAAGGTTGAAGATGGCAACCCAGTGATACTCCTACTGTATGTGGATGATCTGTTTGTAACAAGTATGGATGGGTTGATTGCTGATATGAAGAGGAAACTTGCTGCCAAGTTTGAAATGAAAGGCTTGGGTATGATGCACTATTTCCTAGGCATGGAGGTGTGGCAGAATCCAGATGGAATCTTGCTTGGAAAAGGGAAGTATGCAGTAGAGATTCTGAAGAGATTTGGGATGATGGACTGCAAGGACATAACCACACATATGGCATCGAACCTGAAGCTATTGAGTGATGCTTCATCAAAAGTGGTTGATGCTATGATGTATCATCAGATGATTGGGTCCTTGATGTACCTGATGAACACAAGACCATATTTTTTCTTTGCAATGAACACCTTGAGCCAGTTCCTGACAGATTCGAGACATGTTCACTTGATTTCTACAAAGCATATTCTGAGGTACCTGAAGGGTACACTTGATTATGGGCTCAAGTATGAGGCAAATCAGAATACTAACCTGGAGGGTTATGTTGATTCAGATTGGGCAGGCAGTGCCATCGATAGGAAGAGTACTTCAGGGTGTTTCTTCAGTATGGGATCAGGTGTGATCTCTTGGTTTAGTGGGAAGCAATCCTATGTGGCACTGAGTATAGATGAAGAAGAATATGTCGCAACTTGTTCAGCTAGTTGCGAGGCAGTGTGGCTGAGAAAGCTACTATCTGATTTATTTGATCTCCAGTTGCATGCTA
Organism: Pseudotsuga menziesii; assembly: GCA_001517045.1. Classification (NCBI taxonomy): domain Eukaryota; kingdom Viridiplantae; phylum Streptophyta; class Pinopsida; order Pinales; family Pinaceae; genus Pseudotsuga; species Pseudotsuga menziesii. The sequence continues at coordinate 1,041,314 of LPNX010112326.1, read as the reverse complement.
CTTGTATATATTGCGACAACCAGAGTTGTGTGAAGTTTTCATAGAACCTAGTGTTCCATGGAAAGTCAAAGCATATCGAGATCAAGTATCACTATATCAAAGATATGGTGGAGAGAGGAGTAGTGAAGCTCCAGTATGTTGCGACAGACAAATATATAGCTAATGTGTTGATGAATCCATTGGCCAGAGTGAAGTTTGAGTACTTTAGGGAGAATCTTGGTGTTCTCTAGATCGAGGTTCCCTCCAAAGGGAAATGATGAGACCTAGATCCATTCTGACATGGTGAGAGGATTAGGTTCCTTCCATGGTCAGATGTAAGGGATGAGCCATTCTATCACAGTGAGAGGATTTGGTTCCTTCCATGTCATAGGTGAGTGCTAGAGCCATTTTGACATGGTGAGAGGATTAGGTTCCTTCCATGGTCAGATGTAAGGGCTGAGCCATTCTATCATGGTGAGAGGATTTGGTTCCTTCCATGTCAGATGTGAGTGCTGAGTCATTCTGATGTGACTGAAGGATTGGTTCCTACATGATCATATATAAGTGTTAAATTCCATTCTTGGAATGGAGGCACCTGGTTAGTTACTAGGAATACTCAGTCTGGGACTGAGGGCCATTCTGATATGACTATAGGATGTAGTATTACATGATCATATGTGAGTGTATGGCCATTCTGATGTCATTGAGGGATGTGTTCCCACTTGATCAGATATAAGGGTTGATGTCATTCTATGGGAGAATGGAGGCACCTAGTTAGTTACCAGGAATCCTTAGTCTGGGACTGAGAGCCCTTTCGATGAGATGTTTTCGAACATGGTTGAATGTAAGTGCATAGCCTTTCTAGCAAGATGAGGTCAGATGTAAGTGCAGATCCTTTTTGACAAGATGAGGTCAGATGTAAGTGCAGAGCCTTTCCGACAAGATGAGGTCGGATATAAGTGCTGAGCCATTCTAGCACAATGTGTTTACACATGGTCAGATGTGAGTGCTGGGCCTTTTTGACAAGATGAGGTCAGATTTGAGTGTTGGGCATGCCTTTCTAACAAGATGAGGTTAGATATAAGAGCTGGGTGGGACATTCTAACTTAGGGTCAGATATAAGCACCGATGAAGACCTACATGAAGGGTAGGCCTACAACCAGCATGAAAAAGGGCTGGCTCTGTAGAACTTCCTATGACAAGAAGAATGGAAAGATATCACCATTCTGAGATAGCACCGATGATGATGATCCAGATCAAGTGATGATCTCGATGTGATGATGATCCAAACTTTATGATGATCTAGATCAAGTGATGATCTATATTTGATGATGGTACAGTGATGATGATCCAGCAGTGATGATCCAACAGTCATGATGATCTAGATCCCGTGATGAAGAAGACTTGAAGAAGAAGATGACTTGAAGACGAAGGTGACTTGAAGATGAAGAAGAATTGAAGACGATGATGAATTGAAGATGAAGAAGACTTGAAGATGAATATGATGAGACGATCCAGTCGATACAGAGAAGAAGACCAGTGCTGAAAATTGTGTCGAAATAATACCTTCCTAGTTAAGAGGGAGTGTTGATGTATTTGTAACTTCGGAATGTATTCACTTGTATATTTTATGTCTTGTACCCCGATGTTTATTCTGGGAAGTGTCTATAATGTATTTGCATCATGTCATGCCCCGATGTTCCTATTGGTAGGTTCTATAATGTAAACAAGTCATTTAAATTCAATGTGGGTAACCCTCCTATTGTTCAAGGGTTAAATTCCCCGCAGTTCTGGGGCACTAGGGTTATTAGACTCTCCTAGAGAAGTCGGCCCTAGTGAGTCATTGTCAAGTCAGGAATTAGTATAAATAGAGAGTGAGCCTCTCTATTTATCACACACTCACTCACACTTAGTTGTAGCACATAGCTGAGGAAGAAGAAGTTGTTGGGGCTAGAAAGAAAGAGGCTACTGCTGTCGGGATATCATCGTACTGTTTTTGGGGCTTTGCTATTTGGTGTTGATTCTATCTCTAAGTAAGTTGCAAGGTTTTCTCCTTTATGGTTTCCCCAAGGAAAAACTTTGTGTTCATTGTCTTATGTGTTTGATTGATGTGATTTTTATTCTCTCAGTTAAGATCCTAAGTTAATTCTAGCTTAAATGATAAAAATATATTAGGGAAAAGATTTGAGCTCAAATCAGATCACCAAATAATGAGGTACCTCTTCACTCAAAGAGACCTAAATTCTGGGTAGAGGCGATGGAATGAATTTATTAGCGAGTACAATTTTTGAATTTTATACATCAAAGGGAAGGAGAATGTAGTAGTCGATGCCTTAAGCAGAATACCAAGGATTTTCTCTCTCATACCTTTAAAGGTAGATTTAAAAGAGGGAGTATTAGGGAAACTAGTCAGAGACAATTGGTACCTAAAGGTCATGTCGACACTCCAAAATTGAAGGAAGGTGTAACCTAAATTTGGAGGGTATGAACTAGAAGTAGATGGGTTGTTGCGATATAAACGGAGAATGTATATCCTTGAGGAGGGAGATATTAGAGAAACTATAGTTAAGGAAGCCCACAGATTTGTCTATTGTGCATATCCTAGAGTAAAGAATGTCACGTCCTGAACAATTATATCAGCGAAGAGGACGCGATCGAACATGCTAACCAAGTACTCGAGCGAACCATCCCCATGAACATCTTAATAAAACTGCATTGAACTACTAACATACACAGATGAATAATATGACTATCAAACAACGGAAGAAAATTCATTCACACAATTAGCATTCATCATGTTCATTCATAAAATAATACAATTGTAAGGATTTAAGCACAAGAATACTTATCTCCAGGAAAGATTTTCCCGCAACCAGCTACATCGCTGCAACGTTCCACCCAACCATAGGCCAATGTTCTCATCAATCTCTCAGCAACATTGACACCACCGAGATGGGCATGATTCCATACGAAGTAAGGGGAAACTAGTAGGCACACACGTAGCCAATGATACACAACTCAGCCAAGCCAACAGAGTTGGGTTTATCAGGCCAAGGGTACACAACAATACATAACCAAGCCAACAGAGTTGGGTTTATCATGCTATCAAGAGATGGAAACGTTGGATGCTAAGTTAGTGGGCTCACTGAGGAGATAAGGACACCTACACTAGATATAGCTTGACTTCTAATACATCCACAGACACCCAACATAAGTAATCATCCCCATATCTGCTGCACAGTCGCTCAGGCCATGACTTCCATTCCAGTGCTATTTAGGGGGTGTAGAGAAGAAATCTATCCCTCCAGCTCCGTCTGTGAGGCTCCTGCACACACTAGGTTTATCAATCATGCTCAAGCTCCATTTCAACTCCCAAATAGTCTAAATACCAACCACTATTCCCACACAATAAAACAACAACTCTGGGATTGAAAGGAAACACCACATAGCAAAACTGGAATGACAATACACTGCTCCGACCAAGCAGAATGACTCCATAGTCGTTCTTGGCCCTATCATGGTCAAAATTTATTGACAACAATCCACAACAACCCAAAATTTGTGGGGAAACCAGTAGCAATCTCTCAGCTGTGTGAGGGGAAAAATAAGTCCCACATGAAGGTGGATTTTCCTACATAGACCTACAATCATGAAGATAACTATGCACAACAAAATCGACAAGGAATAATATTCTTGAATGCCTGCCTTCCTGCGTGGGTGTGGACTACTGTCTGTGTGAAGGTGGAATCATGGAATGGGTTCCTTGCTCCCATGAGGGAACATGAATTCCCTTGCCCCTGGGCTTGCGTGTGGGAAAGGACTTACAGTCCTGCCAACCCCACAGCTACCCATGCATACGTTACCCAAGGGTAATAACTTCCCAACAAATTCCTACAGAATTAAAAATGGTTGGTGGATGAGATAAGGAAGGGTGAATAAGAAAAAAAGGATGGTTGACATCTAGATGGGTTCATCACTTGACTCTTGGTTATTCCTCAATGACTTCTAAGGGTTAGACATCCCCCGTCTTAACGTTAGGAAATCATGCCCTTTTCATTCTTGTTGCATCTATATAGCTCGTTGTGGGTCTTTTAATTAATTTTTCGTATGTACATGGTGTCCAACATTATAACATTCCTGGTTACCACAAAATACCATCGGCATCGTCCAAACATAATACAACAATCAATGGTGGGTAATTTTCCTATAGCTCTAGACCATGATCCATTACAATATATACATCATATACATTTGATGCAAACAGGGTCAAAATTGAGGGTTACAAAGAATATGTTTGCAAATACGAAAGAACTCTTCTTTTGGGTGGGAGTGAAGAGAGACATGATTAAATTCGTTGCTATATTCCTTGAGTGTTAGTAGGTCAAAGTTGATCATCACCACCTGGAAAGACTTTTGCAACCACATGAAATTCCCATGACAAAGTGGGAGGTTATTTTGATGGACTTTGTGGTAGGATTTCTTGTTACCCCTCATAAGAATGATTTCATTATCGTCGTTATTGATAAGTTGACCAAGACGTCTCACTTTATTCCAGTTAAGGAGACATATGATGTTGCATATGTTACACGGGTATTCATAAGTGACATTATTCATCTTCATGGATTTCCCAAAAATATTATTTCAGATAGGGATGCTCGATTCATGTTCATGTTTTGGACAAGTATGCAGTCGACCTTAGGAACTTAGTTGAACTTAAGCACAAATTACCATCTATAAATAGATGGCCAGAAAGAAAGAGTGAATGAGGTGATGTAGGATATGCTTAGGATGCATGTTATGGATCAACAAACACATTGGGAAAATAACTTACCCTTAGTAGAGTTTTCTTACAACAATAGTTACCATAGCTCAATTGGTATGCCACCTTATCAATCCTTATATGCAAGGCCATGTAGAACACTATTGATTTAGGAAAGGTGAGAATATCATGTGATTGTGGGACCTGAGTTGATTCAGGATATGGAAGAGTAGGCAATTCAGATTAGACAACGGTTAAAGGAATCCCAAGACAGGAAAAATATTTATGTCGATGCACGTAGGGTTGACATAAAACATAAAGTTGGAGATGGAGTTTTCATATGAATCAGGCCTAATAAGAGTACATCATGTTTGGGAAAGGGACAAAGTTGTCACCTCGATTCATAGGAACCTTTGAAATTCTGGAGAAAATTGGACCCATCATGTATCGTCTTGTGCTACCACTCCATATGCATGAAAATAATAATGTATTTCATGTATTTGGTTTATGAAATTATATAGCAGATGAGTCCCATAAACTAAATTGGAAGGAACTTTTTATTTTAGATGAGGGGACCATCAGGGTCGAGCCATTATGTATATTGGACTGCAAGGCTAGACAAATCAGACACAGTTTGGTGGACCAGGTTAAGGTCTGGTGGGACAAGTATAGCCCAGGTTCTACTATTTGGGAGGACGCAGAGACCATGCATCATGATTTTCCCACACTAATTTGATTATAACTTTAGGACGAAGTTTCCTGAAGGGTGGGTGCCTTTAACGCCCCTTTTGACCTTATTTGCTGAACTATCACTGTATGTTATATTTTCTTATTATTGTGGAACCTTGTCAGTTGATGAAATTGTGGACATATGGATTTATTATTTTGTAGAAATCATATATATGTGTGTGATGTTAATTCTATGAATTATGAACCTATTTTGATTACGTCTCTAACATGAAAAATTTAATAGATAATGGTACATGGATACTGATTTAAGTTGTGTTCAAGTAAATGATTATGATTCTAGATGCATGGTGAAAATGATTATATTGTTGTTGTTAGTATTAACAGATCATGTACGTACATGTGGACGATTGCACGACATTCTTTTACAAGACTAACTGACAGGTTTAAAGAGCTAAGGGATAGCTGAGCCCTACCATGTGCAAGTACCTCGACGATATGGATTCCAAAATATGTCATATGATAATGAATTTTTATTGTTATATGTGTTTATTTTTATTATCATGATGTGTGGGATGGTGTGGGGTTTTAGGAAACTCGACCAACCAAATTAGTTATTCAATGACAAAACCTAAGTACGATAGTCGTAACGCCGTCACTATGTTGAGGTAGACATAGTCCATTGTTCCAGTAGGGGGGTGGTGGTATTACCCTCCATTTATCCCCGAAACCCGGAGTCATGGGAGGGTTGTGCTAAGGCAAGCTTCCCAAGGTGTGTGATGATGACTATTGGGTTCATGTTGGGGAAGCTTGGTCGATTGAGTCGACACTTTCACTTACGTGTTCTAACTGGAGTTAGGTCATGTAGTTGATTCTATAGGGTATTTCAACAGAGGAAGGATAGGATTTTGAAGTTATTTGTGAAATTGATATTAATGGAGTAGGTACATAGGAATTTTGTGAAAGCTTTAGAGGGAAAACATAATTTACTATCTATGTTGAAACAATTGCTTTATTCTTATGTTTTGACTCGAGATATTATGTTTGTGTCATAGATTATGGTGATCTGAGTTAGTTTTGGTAGGGGTTTTGGATACATTAGTTGCATAACATCGTGAATGCTGAACAAGATCAAAATACACTGTGCAAGAGGAATACTGGCGTGTTGATATATATGTAACTTCAGAATGTATTCACTTGTGTGTTTCATGTATTGTACACTGATGTTTATTCTAGGAAGTATCTGTAATTTAATTGAGTCATGTCATGCCCTGATGTTTCTATTGGGAGGTTATATAATGTAAACAAGTCATGTCAAGTCATTGCGGGTAACCCTCCTATTGTTCAAGGGTTAAAGTCCCGCAGTTCCAGGGCCCTAGGGTTATTAGACTCTCCTACAGAAGTCGACCCTAGTGAGTTATTGTCAAGTCGAGAATTATTTTAAATAGACAGTGAGCCTCTCTATTTATCACACACTCACTCACACTCAGTTGTAGTGCATATATGAGAGAGAAGAAGTTGATAGGGCTAGAAAGAAAGAGGATACTGCTGTCGAGAGATCATCTTACTGTTTTGGGGTTTTACTTTTGTTGCTGATTCTATCTCTGAGGAAGTTGCTGGGTTTTCTCCATTTATGGTTTCCTTGAGGAAAAACATTTTGTTCACTATCTCTTGTGTTTGATTGTTGTACTTGTTACTCTCTCATTTAAATATCCTAACATAATTCTAGCTTAAATGATAAAATCTAACATGGTATCAGAGCTAACCTGAGAAGAAGACACTATGCAGCTGCAGAAACTAGGGATTCCTACTTTTTGGATCTCTCTCCACAAATTTTCAGCAAAAGAAGGTTGTACTGACTCTCCTCCCTAGGGTGTATCTTTCTGTCGAAGCATAATCTAATTCTGAGCATTTTCAGTTTATGACCCAACACTACTGCCATAAATTAGGTCTTTCCACAAAAGTGGAATTTGTGAGTGAGGCCAGGCCTGGATTGATCTCCTCCTCAAAATCAAAGTTTAGAAATCAATATCAAAGCATTTGGTTGGACAGAACTCTGAGAAATCCAAACCCTAATTTTCTCCTGAACTAACACTACAAAGATTCAGCTCCAGATTCAGATCTGGCATCTTGACCTGGTAAGATCTAAATATTTTTTATTTCCATTGAGTTTCTCAGTTAATATGTCTCATCATACCAAGCTTGATGAAAATATTTAGGGAGCTGATAACTTCTGAGCCTGGAAGTATAGGATCTCCCTGGTCCTTGAAGAAAATGAGTTGGACTCCTATAGCAATAAAGAGGTTCCAGTTCATGAAAGAGATGAGGCTAAGGCCTTACACATGAAGAAGTTGGTCATGGCTAAGAGGATTATTGCTGATTCAATCAAGGATCACCTCATACCATAGGTGTCCTCCCTAAAGACACCTAAAGCTATGTTTGATGCCCTGACCAAACTATTTGAAGGGAAGAACATAAACTGGAAGATGACTCTGAGAAACCAACTAAAGAATGTAAAGATATAGAATGCAAAGACCATCCAGTCTTACTTTACAAGGGTCTCTCAGATCAAGGAACAGTTGGAAGCAGTAGATGAAGAAGTGGAGAATGCAGAGATTGTGATGACCACCTTGAATGGTCTCCCTAGATCATGGGACTCCTTTATTCAAGGAATATGTGCCAAAAATAAGTTAGTCAAATTTAGTAGACTATGGGAATATTTCTATCAAGAATAAGCTCGGATAGCAGCTCCAGAAGAAAAGGTGGGAAACGAAGATCAAGCTCTCACAGTTCACTCCAAGAAAAGTAAAAGAAGTTCTCATCACTCCAGAGGTAAGCATTTCCATAAAAATAACACTATAAAAGATTTGTCTAGAAACAAATGTTATACATGTGATGAAGTAGGACACTTTGCAAAAGATTGTCCTAAAAGAAAAAATAAGTAAAAGGGAAACAAGAAAAGATACCATGCTCATGCTGCAGAGGATGATGAACCTTCCACAAAGACAATCAGATAAGAAAGTGATGATAAAGAATATGTCTTGATTTCTACTCTAATGGGAAAAATCACACATGGAAGCAATGATTGGTATTAATCTTGCACATTGATCTAGGGACTAAACATCAGTCTCATCAACGATTAATCAACAAATAACTCATGAAATGGTGTAATCGGTCTACAGAATGAGTAGCTGCTTTGTATAATCAGATGAAAGAATGATAAAAATATTACAATGTCATGCTACAAGCATGAATGAGAAGCAATTCAAATTCCTAAGGAGGTCATTCGAATTGAATGAGTGAGTCTAGCTTAACTGAATGTAAGCCACAGTCAACACTCAAGTTAACCACTGATCAAAACCCTAATTGAATAAATTGAACCCTAACTGAAGTTGGAGTGCAATACATGACTGAGTCTTAGCTGAAAGAGATCAGACACATGTCACAGCAAGCCGACCATCAAGTGGTAGTGCTTCAATGACTCCAATGAACCCCGATGAGGTTAACTGAAGTGTAACTGAACACCAGATGTGGTTGGAGGTGCCCCTGTTGACTCCAGTTCATTAAATAATCATTAAATAATCAATTTAATGAGGAGAGGCACCTTCATTGCTCTATTTAACTGATTGTGACCATCAGTTAGCAATAAAGTGCATTAATGACACTCAGATCGCCCTCGGAGTGCTTTAGTTAGCCTCCCCGAATGTAGGAGAAGGTTAAGTTAGCCTCCTTGACTAAAGGAAGGCGTGGATGTGATATAGCTGATGTCATATAGTGCTCCACTAATGTCAATTAGGTCAATAATACTTAGGATTGTGGTTTAACTAGGCCAAATTGACCAAAATGAGTGCGTATGGTGGTAAATGTCTCCAACACCCCCCCTTAAGCTATAATCAGGAGGAGTAGAAAACATAAAATGAATAAAAATTCTAGGTCCCCACCAACTAAGGCCATAGGTCACCCTGTATAATAAAGTAACTGGTTAATATAACCAAGGAAATAGGGAAAACCTCATGGGAAAAATACCCCCCCTCGAACTAAGCAGTAAATCAAGAATTGGTTCTTCTATACAACAACATCCTGAGACTGTGCATGTGAACCTATGAATCCAAAATAAATGAATATGTCTAGAGGAATCTTCCACTTTGGAAGAAGAACAATGCACTCAAATGAATCAGAAATATAAACATCTGCACGGTTAAAACTGGACCCATGTAGAGTAGCTGAAATCATCTGAAGAGAGAGCAAAGGTTCTTGAGGATTAAAAACATGTGTGGAACACTCAATAAACTGATATGTTGCAGCCTTGAACACAAAACCATGAGTGGTAAAATCATCCCCAATTCTTAGGAGAAAGTGTCCAAGCTGATGCATAATTTCTTCCTCTTTACTAGTTCTGTGAGGAGATGAGCATGTGACCAAAGGTAGAGAAGCCCTGGGACTGTGGAGAGAGAATGCTTGAGATCCATAATATGATATATCTTTTTAAATAGCTAATTAATCACATAATAAAATATCAGAGACCTCATATGAGGAAACTAACACTAAATCCCCATCAGCAGTTTTGAAGAGAAAGTGTGGTACTTGATTTTTCACACCAAAATTGGTGAGAGAAACTACAAGCATGATTGGAAGCTCTTGGAATTTAAAATATGAAAAAAATAATATCATATCAGAAAGTAAATCAGATATAAATAAGTTCACAACAGATCCAAAAATGTGAAGTGAAATCAAATCCCCAGCAAGAGTTTCGAAGGAGACTTGCAGTACTTGTTTCTTCACACCGTTGATGAGAACATCTACAAGCAGTACTGAAGGTTTATGAACCTGAAATTTTGAACCAAGAAATATCAGATCAGATACAAATAATATCATATCAGATACAATAAGTTTCATATCATATCCAAAATTATGGTCAACCGAGAGAGTGGATGCACATTTGTCTTTTTCTTCAAAATTCTGAATTTTGGTGCATGCAATCCTGTAGGATTTTGCTGGAAGATATAGATCATGGGGAGAAAATTGATCACTATGGTAATCTAATATTTCTTCCAAAATATCCAAGCTATCACATATTTTCACACCAGCAGCAAAATTAGAGGGAGAAAAATCAAAATTCTCTTCACTTTCGGAAGTAATTACTGGTAAATTTTGCACATAATTCAAAGGAAAATCACGAGTGAATGTTTGCATGGAAGTGCAGCAGTATTTTTCTTCAATATCAGAGAGTCAAATGTCTTCTTATATTTCAGAAATATCAGGATATGAGATATCATATATCTCATGAAATTTCGGAGCATGAGGAGAAGGAGTCACTGCATGGAGACTTTATTTAATTCGAATTGACTGTGTAGAAGATTCTACTTCATCTTCATCTAAAACAACATCATCAATAAGAGTAGAGGCTGATAATTTTGAGTAAATAAATATTGTGGTGTGGGATGTAATCTCCAAAGTGCTATTATGATCCTCATTATGCTTTCCAAAGTTTTTGTCCAATTTTTTCCAGAGATCTTTTGGGTATTCAATAGAACCAATAAGGTAGCGCAAGCTAGGAGAAAGGGCTAGGCATATTGCTCCAAAAGCTCTATCACCGTCATTTAGCCAGTCATTCTAATTCTAATAAGACTCTTTTCCAAGTCCAATAGAAACATCATAGAGACCTCGTCTCTTTAGATATGCAATCATCTTCAACTTCCATTCTGAATAGCTTGTGAATGGGGTGAGTAGAGCGATTGATGAGTCCATTCAAAGTTGTACATGTTAAAACCTGCAAATCACAACAAAAGGGGTATCGTAAGGTTGGAAAACCTGCACATTTTAGGCTTTCATCACACCCAACATAGTTGATCAAGCAAGCTTGACCAACAATTCCTTTACTTGGGGTATTAAGTGGTAAGCCTTAGCTTCTGGTGCAGTGCTGGAATTTTTGAACTTTGCTCAATTTTTCACGCAAGATTTGTCAAGAACCTTGTTTTTGAGAGATCTGAGCTTCATCCTGCCGTGAGCTCTGATACCATATTAATATTGCACATTGATCTAGGGACTAAACATCAGTCTCATCAAAGATTAATCAACAAATATCTCATGAAATGGTGTAATTGATCTACAGAATGAGTAGCCGCTCTGTATAATCAGATGAAAGAATGATAATAATATTACAATTTCATGCTACAAGCATGAATGAGAAGCAATTCAAATTCCTAAGGAGGTCATTCAAATTGAATGAGTGATTCTAGCTTAACTGAATGCAAGCCATAGTCAACACTCAAGTTAACCACTGATCAAAAACCTAATTGACTCAACTAATCCCTAACTGAAGTCGGAGTGCAATAAATGACTGAGTCTTCACTGAAAGAGATCAGACACATGTCAAAGCAAGCCAACCATCAAGTGGTAGTGCTTCAATGACTCAAATGAACCCCGATGAGGTTAACTAAAGTGTAACTGAACATTAGAAGTGGTTGGAGGTGCCTCTGTTGACTCCAGTTAATTAAATAATCAATTTAATGAGGAGAGGCACCTTCACTGCTCTATTTAACTAATTGTAACCATTAATTAGCAATAAAGTGCATTAATGATACTCAAATTACCCCCGGAGTGCTCCAGTTATCCTCCCCGAATGTAGGAGAAGGCTAAGTTATCCTCCTTGACTAAAGGTAGGCGTTGATGTGATCTAGCTAATGTCATCTAGTGCTCCACTGATGTCAATTAGGTCAATAATACTTAGGATAGTGGTTTAACTAGGCCAAATTGACCAAAATGAGTGTTTATGGTGATAAATATCTACAACAATTGGCTTATAGACAGTGGGGCTTCCAAACATATGATAGGATTCAAAGAGTCCTTTGTGAAACTTTCAGAACATGAATCACCCCACAAGGTGAAACTTGGAGATGAATACCAGTATCCAATAAAAGGTAGTGGGGAATCCTCCTATAAGCTAGACTCTAGAAAGTCTATGAAGATGCAAGATGTATGGTTTGTACCAGGACTAAAGAAGAACCTCATCTCCATATCTGCATTAGATGCAAAAGGCATGAGAATTGCATTTATAGGTGGCCAAGTTATCATGTGGCCAAAGGGAAAGACTATTAATGATGCAGTAGTGATTGGGGAACAAGAGGGAGGCCTATACAAATTGAAGGGCCATCCAGAACAAGATTTTTTCCATGACACAATAGAGCCAAATGAACTTTGGTATAGAAGGCTTGCACGTGTGCATTACAGAGCACTAGAGCCAAAGCTGTTGAAGGTATTCCATAAATTTAGGAAAAACATGATGGAGTATGCAAAGGATGTGCAAAAATAAAGAACACAAAGAAAAAATTTTCCAAGTAGAGAGAGAAAGGCAAAAAGAATCTTGGAAGTCATTCACTCCGATGTATGTTGTCCGATGTCATCTAGTTCATTAAGCACGTATGTATACTATGTTTCCTTTATTGATGAATTTTTCTAGGAAGACATGTATTTACTTCATGAAGAAAAAAGATGAAGTACTCAGCAAGTTCAAGGAATTCAAAGCCTTGATTGAGAACCACACAGAAAATAAGATGAAGACCTTTCGATCAAATAATGGTGGAGAATTCACATCAAATGAATTCAAAGAGTTATGCAAAGATTCAGGGATTAAGAGGGAGTTAAATACTCCATATAATCCACAAGAGAATGGGGTTGAAGAAAGGAAGAATAGAACAATCATGGAAGATGTAAGGGCTATGATTCATGATCAAGATCTTCCCATGCATCTATGGGAAGAAGCTGCCAGAACATCGGTGTATGTATAGAACCGCACTCCACATAGAGTACTCAAGAACAAGACACCTGAAGAAGTCTTTTCCGGCAAGAAACCAGAAGTCAGCCATCTCAGAATATTGTAAGCAGGAATATTTTACCTTCTACGGATAGAAGCTATTCCTCTGGTCTTAATGGTTCAGATCCAAAAAAAATGAGTGAATGACAGAGGATGAAGACCCTCCCTGGATGTCATCGACACCTGGAATGCTGCTTCGATAGTGAACCCGTGTACCTGCAACCAGATCAAACATGCAAATACATCAAAGCTACAAGAACATCATCTACTTATCCATGTTAGTGACTAAGGAATCTAACAACATGTACATGCGAAATCAAAAGAACAGTAATGTGGGATGGAAATCAGCTTTGCATTAAGATGTATGGAGAAGTTTACAACCAATTAATCCTTAGTGTTGACATGCACCTCCACGAAACCAACAATTCATCCCCATAATCTCCAACTTTGCTCTCTATTCTCTCCAATGGCTTGGGCCAAGTGGTCAATCCAATAGCATAACAATAGCTCTATAGTTCTCCTCGTCAACCATGGACATGAGCTTGTACTTATAAGACTCAATGGATAGGAATGGTTGAGATATTTGTGGGTGAGGTGGCGTCTAAGATCCTATTATGGGGGATCTTGAGCTCAACTGACCCACTATGATAGGGATAAGGGAGGACACGAGGCTCATGATCTAGAAACCTCGAGAAACTTCTCTTTTTTCCATTTTACCCAGGGTACCACTTTTCTCCTCTTATGATAGAGCGGTTTGGATAGAAAAATATTATGGAAAAAGGGCCATAAGCGGTGGCATTGCTTATGGAAAATAAGATACAGGCGGTGCGAGTAAGGTACCACTCGTGGTTAACATGGAAAGTGCAGTGCTGAGTATCTTTATGTAGAATTGAAAAACAACATGGGTTTCCACTCCAAGTACTGGGATTAAGGGAAAATATGTAAGTCAAAGGTATTATCACATGGTGGTGACAAGATTTGGGTATAACAGAATGCCCCCCAAAGCGTGATTCTTAGAGGGATACAATAAATGAGAGATTTGAGAGAAAAATTCATCACTTCGAGGTGAAAATGTCAGCTCGATCGGAGCATGTCGTTTAGTAGGCATCTGTAGTACATCAATATTTTTGACTCATAGACACAAGTAACCAACTCATGGCTGTAGACCAATATAAGGAAGATCCATGGGAGGAATAAACAAGCATGGCTACTAGAATATAACGTAGATCGATGTGATAGAGGACTCAAACTTGTACATAGCTACTAGAAATGCAATGTAGATATATGTCATACAGATGCAAATTTCAGCATAGACACAACCATACAAATGTGGATCCATGCTAGATATACAAAACTCCATCGCAATGAGTGCTAAACAAATACCCAGGGTCTTCTTCTCGTCTTCCACAAAGTACGATTCTATCCATGTGATTACAATGATCTGAAGTCGAACATGGTAGAAACCACTTGATTACCGGTCAATGATGTGAACCATTAACAAGTGTGCGAGAGACCACCATTGATGTCAATGATTCACAAGGTACCCTAGTCCAATCTACTAAGTGTGAATAGATATCCTGATGTCGAACACCTAGTCGATTCTATCAATCAAAGATCAATAATGTGAACCTATGTCGAGAGCGAGAGAATATGTCATTAAGGCATACACATCTCAAGGTACTAAGTTTTTGTTTCTAAGACTATTTCCCACATGATGAGATGATGTCGTCAGGAATAGTCTCATCGAAGGAGGGCCATGATGAGTCCCACATCAATGACATGAAACTTGGAACATAGTTCTGGAATGATGTGAATGTAGTAAACACAAGACTGACTCAAAATTACTTACATAGAGACTGTTTCGACTATAGAGGTAAACTTCTTCGACTTCCGTTTGAACATCGGGTGGCACGACACAAGACTTGGAAGTATGACTAAACCAGACAAACACACAATGTGACAATGGACAATGAATTCTTTTGAAAGACTCAAAGGAGTGACATGACTCATGAAAGTGGATTGGCATGTAGATCAACTGAATACCCAATTGACTGAAATGATATGCATACAAGTGCCATGTTCAAAGGTAACGACAAACTACTGCCATTTATTTGCAAAATGATTCCCTTCCCATTTCCCCCATCATGATCGATGAGTGCCTCTTTTCGGTTTTATGAGTTCAAAGAGGGTAACAAACACTCGGTATATCTTGTTCGAAGACAAGTCCAAACTCATATGTTTTATGAACCTGAGAGAGGAGGGGTTCATTCCCAAAAATGGATCTCTCAATTTTTAACTTAATGAGTCCAATGAAAGAAAACTCGGCATCGTTCACGTTTAGAGAGTTAGAACGATTACGGGAGAAGACTCCAAAGGGTCCTTTTTTGTATGATTTAGTCCCTAAGGCCCGAAAAAGTGTAAAATCATACCTTAGAGAACTCTTCCAGTCATGATTGGCTGGAGTGTTCCTTTTTCGTAAATAGTCTAACCAAACCAAAAAATAGATAACCTATCGTCGAAGAGATGACTCTTCAAATGCTTTAACGAGCATGAAGAAGATAATATCACTCAACAATATTTTCATATTTAGGGAGCTTGGAAAGAATCAGAAATGGACTCGGACCTTTGATACTAGATTTCAAGAGCATGACCAAAGTGTCATAACAAATGCTCATCGAATTTTTCCATTTTATGGTAGTATGAAAGATTCATAAACAAACTCCCAAAACTTTACTTCTATGGTTCTTCTATCCTGCAATCAACTCAAAACCAAGTGTTAAATGCGCTCATAAAGGACATTAAGGGATTACAACCAATAAATTTCAAGTAAAAAGCGATTTTAAATCAAAACTATAGCATGTCAAACCCAAAAATGTGTATAAAAGTCATGTAAATAGTGAAAAATCAAATCATTTTACTATTTACCCATAGTGGAGAGCATTTGGAGCACTTTCCTAGTCAGATTTTGAGTTACTGATATCGAGAGTTTCCACCGTCGGATTCGAGCGCCTTCAGTTCCAGGTAACAGTTAAAACCCTACTCTTCCTTTCCATGGTCTCAATTTTTATTTTTGATGGGGTTTTGGGCTTGTATGGCAAGTCCTAAAACCAAGGGAACGGACACCGTGCTTATCCCTTGCAGGATACATAGTACCTCACTAGAAATGCACTGAAAAAAAAGCGCACAGGCGGTGCCACTGCCTGTCTTGAATGGCTCACAGGCGGTGTCAGCTGTGAAGATGTAAAATTGTTAACACAAGAAAAAATAGATCATATCTTTGGATTTAAATGATTAAGAATGATTCTAATAGGTGTTATGATTGTTTTTGGCAGGATTTTGCTGATAAAAAATGGTGATATGGAAGGAAAGACATCATGATAACGATGACACTTTCGCTGAAAGGAATGCAGGTTGCATAGCCACATTACAAGACTGTGGACTCCTAAAATTATTCTGGACTCCTAGTATGGTATCAGACAAGCGGTTGGTAGAGTACATACTTCGGATGTGAAATTTGGAGCAGCAACACTTTGAGGTTGGGGCTCATATTCTGATAGTAGAGGTAGATGATATCTAATTCTTGACTAGACTCTCGAGATAGGGTGCCCAAATATCACTAACAGGTTCCCAAGGAGGGGATATTACCACACAAGATTTGATAGAATATCTCTGTATCCCAGGGACGAGGACATCAGGGAAGAAAATCCCCATAAAGGCAGTGATGGATGGACCTCTACGGACTATCTTGTTTACGATGCAGAGAGTGGCAAGAAGCTAGGGAGTGCACCAGGATTCTAGGGAACACATTCTCTATGCCATGAAGGCCATGGCACCTACAAGTATTAAACTGGGTGGAACCCCTGCTTCCGATATTCAAGGATCAACTAACTAAGTGTCAGAAGGGGGAACTGAAGCAGTTTGGTTTCGGTTCCATTATAGCCTACTTTTTCTTTGAGCGAGTACCACAGATGAGACCCTAGGTGGTCTTTATAAAGTTGAGAGTGCGGGACCCCCGCATGCAGAGGTGGGTCCGAATTATGGCCTGTATTGGAGCGGGAAGGGGGAAGGTGAAGTTCGGTGACCTATTCTTCTATTGGCTCAGAGATCAGATCCTCATGGTGGAGGATTATGCTTATGTAGGTAGGGACTTCAGCAGAGACCCTCACCTACCACTCCCACCTGGTGGATAGTGGAGTGACCTTTGTAAGAAGCAAGAAACCCTAAAATGGAAATAATGTTTTTATGTTTTATGTTTTATATTTTTTTATGTTAAGTAACGAGACCTGAATGTTTTCATGTAGATGTTGGAGCAGCATGACCTGTGGGAGCTTCCCCATTGGATAGATGAGATGGATCCCACTTTGTACTGTAGGGCGATGATGTGACCGAGGAATTAGAGGAAAACCTAGAGAGGTTGACCTTATACATCCCTGACGCTTCCATTGATGACCTCCCTCTGAGGTATCAGAGACCTACAGTAGGAGTACCAGGTCGGTTTAGTAGACTGCTATGTAGAGTAACTCGGGTAGTGATGTGCTACCACAAGCATCACTAAACATTGTATGCATGAGATATCTACTCAAAGCTGATAGCTTCAAGATTTTGTACGGTGATTTTTTCCTGAAAGCTTACGT
>LPNX010112326.1:934113-1020792 GCA_001517045.1 Pseudotsuga menziesii | reverse complement strand
ATATATATATATATATATATATATATATATATATAGATATATATATACATACTTTTACCTGTTGTTTATATGTCTCAAATGGTGCATGTATTTTACATGAGTTTTATGTGTCTTTAATTGTTTATTTACGATGAACCATGTTTGATTTTAACGTCATGTATGGGAAATATGCCAATCTAGGATGTAATTAGATAATGAGTCAGCAACTACATTATGTTGCCTAGGGATATGCCTATAACTGATGGTTTCAAATGAACTTTCTAACAAGCGTACTCTTTGGAAGAGGTAGAGAAGCATAGGATTTCTAATGGTATAAACATGTTTTAAATGACAAACCATGAGTTGTGAGTTTATCAAGACTACCATATTGTGAACATCCTACACTACTACATTTCGACCAAAAATCCGACGGCCGTCATGTCAGATTTTCGACACTTCCCTGTCGCATGTACGACAATTTGTTTTTTTTATAAGCATCAGAAACTTGTCGTCGGTTATCCGACACCTAAGTAACTGTCGGTTAAGAGACACTTAACTAACCGTCAGTTGAATGTACAGCGTCAGTTATCCGACACTTATTAAGCGATGGTGAAATTTTTTTTAACAACATTTACACCTACCGGCGTCGCTTAACCGACACCTCGAGGACATATGCGTCTCTTAACCAACAGATCCAGGCGTTGCTTAAGCGACGGTAATGTATTTTTAAAATACACAGGCGTCGCTTAACCGACACCTATAGGCATCGGTTAAGCGACGCCTGTGTATTATTTTTTTTTTTAAATATTGTGAAAATTACCTTCTTTCCAAGTTCTCGACCGATATCATGTTGTGACTTAAATCCACTCTCATCAACACCTACATCCTCCTAGATCGAATAAGGATGTCTCGAGCTACAAGAAGGTTGAACTATATGGCAGCCCACCCCATATAGACTAGAGATACATACATTAGGGTTTAAATCACAATAAAGTTCAGTTCATCTGTTCAATAATGAAATCTATGATGCCATATTGATCATAAAAGGCCTTTTCACACCCTTTTTATTTAACAACTTGGAGTTTTTGTGGACTTGCCTTTCTATCACTATGAGAACTGGACCTGCAGGCTCTTTTTCTGTTGCTTCTACTATGAGTGATACATAAATACTCTAGATGCCAGGAATACCCAACTTTACAGGAGCACATGCATGCTATGACCTTACTCTTTATTTCACTTGCCACTACTTATAGACAGACCTGGAACCACAGGAATCACTAGTATTTTTAGTCAGTCAGAATACCTTAGAAGCCCTGCTCGGTTTATGGGATGGAAAAAGAAAATAATTGCCTTACCCTTCTTTCTTTTACTGCCAGAAACCCAGGCAGGATAGGACGATGGAGGCACTTATAGAACCTTCTTTTTGTGAGGAAGGATAGATCACCCGTAGGGAAAAGTCTCTTAATACCTTATCTTTTTTATACAATCCATCTGCTAGACATACCTTTTTTCTGTACAGCCCTAGCACCACGCCTTACCAGGGAATGATACAAGATCTTAGGAGCACCAGATATCATTGAATCGGAATAGACAATCGGAATGAGGACCTTAAAGAGTATTTAAAACAAATATGTAAGCAAAAATCCCCACTCTAATCTCTGCTACTAGCCTTTATTACCTTTCCTTCAACCAAGACTGATTTTGGTAAAAAGCGAACTCAGAACTGAGAAAAAATGAAATAAGTTACCAATCATGAAATGTCTTCACATCGAAGACTGACCCACGATAATAGCAAAAAAGAAATCTTACCTAGGGAATAACAATATAGGTGACTTGTTGACTTGCCCCTTAATAAAGAGAACAAAAAACTCTGCCAAATCCATGCTACAATATAGATTGGCTTGCATTAAATGACCCTGAAGCTAATTTATGAATGGTCCTTTTAGTCTAACGTACCAACGATGGTGCGGTATGTGGAAAGGTTTTCAGCCCCTTGGATGCAGCAGTTAAATAGTCATTGCAAATGGTCAGTCATCCATACCCAGCCACAGAGCTGTAGTACTTTTAAAAAGGAATAAAAAAAACAAGAGGGTGTCCTAATACTAGATGCCTAGCCTAAGGAGATTCCACAAATAAGGCTTGGATAAATCACTATTTTAAAAATACTAAACCACCTTCAAGGTTCCCCCCGTACAGGTGTCATGTAAGGCCCTGCTACTGGTCGTATTCCAAAATCCCTAGAGTGAGCAATTTGAGAAGAGATGGATTGAAGAATGTTGGTAAAGACTTTATCACATTATCTTATTGTAGTGTCAAAACCTAATCCAATCCACTTAAAGTATGTCATGAGCTCCAATCTTCTTCGAAATAAGCTCCTTATACATGGCTTGACAACTTCTAGAATCATCAATGATGTAACCTTGTAGAAAGCGATTTCCCCTAAGGTTTTGTGCTAGTAAGAGTCTACCAAGAACAACATTATTATTCTCCCCATCATGGTATAGACTGTGGTTTTGGTCTACAATTGAACCTCATCCCATTATACCAACTTCTAGGGTTTCAAAATTAGGCTTTTCTTCAAGTCCCATCCTTCAAAACAAGATCTTTCAAACCACCAAAAGAACTAGGGTTTCACAGCCCCGGCATCAAAGAATTATGGGCCAAAAGATTAGCCATCTTTGTGGTGACTTTTGAAATCATGCAAAGTCTCCTTGTGAATAGAAAATTGTGTTGTTTCCCATTTCATCTAAAGGATCTAGATAGTAATCTACAAGCTCCTTCTCCATCCTTTCATTGTAAGTCAACCTTCCATCTACTTCAATGAAGTCAATGTTTTGCAACACTAGTATGGACATTTTTTAAGGGTTATATACATGTGCATATGTATATCTATGTATATATGTGTATATATGTATGTATATAAATGTATATGTAAATGTACATGTATAACATACATGTGTGTGTGTTCTTGCCAAGAGAGTGAAATCCCTTAATACTTAGTTCTATCATAATCTCGAGACAAATTAATGAAGTGCCAATGCCAATATTTGTATTTTAATGTGTTTAGAAATATTGTTTGTTTATGGACAAGTTTGTACTCATTGTCATGTCAAATTTTAATTATATTTATAACAAAATACATTTTAATAGTATATCCGCTCCATGCCAAGGCCAAAAAATGCAGACATTCTCAATAACATGATATATCCAACTTTCATAACAAGTACTGAATAGACCTAATCTTACATAATATGACATGAATGGAGAAATTGCATACCAAATGTGTACTTAACAGGTTTGCGGTCCCGACGGGAACGACCAATAGTCTCTCCTTGTACAACAAAAAAGCTATCTAGAAGCGTGGCTTGCCTCTGCTGTTTTTTCAGTGCTCGTTTTTTCTTCTGTTAGAAATGACAGTATAGCAAAAAGAACTTAAGCCACATATCTCATAAAGACATGAATTTTAGACTAGACATGAGGACTCGTCACAATAAATAAAATAAAAGTAACCATAGATTCAGGCTTGTTGATTATAGCAGATAATGACAGTGAATAAACCATAAAATTGAAGTACAACATCCTCTATCTCCCTGGACAAGTTAAACCAAAATAAATCCATATGTTTATGTAGCTAAATTTTGATTAAAGAAAAATTAAATGTTGAAATTTGACCCCTTGCCCCTTCTACTAATTACTGTTTTTGCACTCATCTTGAATACACTGAGAATTACAAACCTTCTGAAGTTCTTCAAGAAGAGGAACAATATCATTCTTAATTTTCTTTCCAATCCCTGCCTCTACCTTATTTCTATTGGAAGCAAATTTCTCCTGCAAATCGTCAACAAGTTACAATAGATATACAACAATGTATGCCATATCTATAATATCAATTATTTTATCTATTCTGTGCACCACATTGGAAAATAAAATGAATACCGTTGCTAAATGATAGTAAGTACTTTATCTAGGGAGGAAAAAGGAAAAATAAAAGTTTGAAAGATTGCAATATGTAAACCTCATGAAAAGCTGTACAAAAGTTCATAAAAATGTCATTTTTTTCCAGCTACATACCGATACTGCCAGGAATTCATCAAGTTTAGTCGCAATGGTCTCCCACTGACAACTGATTAATGGTTCTGTTGAACGACCCTTTCCTTTTGGCTTGATTTTAACTTCAATTTTCTGTATTTCCCTATATAATCTATGCCCAATAATGGAATCTGCATCATACCTTAAAACAGAAACCAAAATATTAGATATGAGCCATGGATTATGTAACAGTATATAAATAAAAATAGTTTGTAATCAAATTAGATGACTAAATAAAAATGAATGCATACACCACTGTCTATGATATCTTCTATTACCATGTTGCTGTAGTGCTAGGATAGACACCAGCAGAACACCTAGTAAATCAAGTTCTGAAGGTAGAGGATGGGAGGTTTGCTTATACTGATGATGCTTTTGTTCTTGTAGCTCGCATTCTTATTATAAGGACATCCACAGGTTCCAGTTTGGGAGATGACTCCTTAAGACTCAAAATCTGCAAAGGCTACGCTGGTTTTATTGTTGAGAAAGTGAAAGCTACATATTCAGGGTGCTTAAATATCCAAGAAGTTTGTGCAAGTCTTCCATCCCTATTTCATTTGGAAGTTATTCTCATGGCTTTTCATTATTCAAATGCATGAGACTAGATGTAATCCTTTTATAGATGGTCCCAAACTTGCAATAAATTATTATGAAAAATGATCCTGTTCATTGATGTTATCCGTTAGAAAGGTGTTTCCCATAAACATGTCAAGCCTTAGGCTGCAGTATAGTATGTGCATTTATATTTTAGAGGATAACAAAAAGCCAACAATTATGGTGAGTATAGTCAGTCCGATATCATGAAGAGATTGCAAGACAAAAGTTACAATCATTGTTGATATACAATAAAGCTACCGGCAAGGGCAGAGGTTGCCTAGGATCAATCCCCATAGGTGAATCAAAGACCAAAAATCCTTGCAGGAAAGCATGAACAAAAGATCAATGTTGAGCTTAGACACAAAATCCAGTTCACAAAATCCAGTTCAACTAAGATTTGTGTCTAAGCTCAACACTGATATTGAGACCTCTATGCGCAAGGCAAGATTAGAAGGAATAATCTTGAATTGTGGACTCACTCTTTTGTCTTCATGCATGATGACTGTTTTATTTTGAATAGCATTTGGATAGTATTTCTTCTCTTTCATTTCCTTGATGTTAGCAGCTGTTCATAAGTATGCAGAAGCAAGGGCTGTAGCATGTGATGTATTCTCTCACTCGCATGCAGAAAAGAAAGCACCAGTTCCTATCATTGAGAGGAAATTCATGGTGGTTGAGGCCATGCATATAAGGAATTCAAGGATAGAAAGTGCAATATAAATTCACATTGAAAAAACTTTTGCAGTTAGTAATTCAAGGGCTTGAGCTGAAGGTGGCGAAGTGGATCACTAAGCCAATATCACAAGCATTCGGATATCAAATCTGTAAATACTTTATTTTATTACACCCAAGGTCCCTTATGCCTCACCTTATGGAATAATGGGAAAGATCCGAAGATCCTGTGGACCAACTTTAAAGGGACGATGTTTTTCACTAAATCAATTCAAAGCTGTGCAAATTTGAAGAGACTCAATTTGTTCAAAGGTGAAGAGACTCAGTTTGCACAAATTATAAGTATCTCAGTTTGTATAGATTTAAAGGGGCTTAGTTTGCATAGATACTAAGAAGCTTAGTTTGTGTAGATTCGATAGGTCTTGGTTTGCACAGATTCGAAGGGACTGCATTTCTAACATGCAGTTTTGAAGAAACTTTATGACATTGCAGTTTAGAGAAATATTTATGAAGCCAGAGTTGAGGCAACTTGGATCTTTTTTAACGTTGGAATATTGAGGAGACTCAAACTTTATATGAATCCACAAGTTTGAGGAGACTGAGTTTTATATAAAGCCACAATTTTGAGAAACCTCAAGTTTTTAGGAAGTTACAGTTTTTGAACAGAAATTTTGAGCAAGTTGCAAATTTGATAAAACCATAAATCAGAGGAAGATCAGGCATGACGGAATATAACAAACAATGAAATTTAAAAGGCCGAAGAGGCAAGAACTAAAGTGTCTTGCGACAGTTGTGGAAAATAATAAAAAGTTGTACAAGAGTTAACAGAAAGTAGAAAGCTGAAAGGCAAAGCTGGCAACAGAAAATTAACCTGACTAGGCACGGCTAGTTGGTTTGCTCAAGGACTAGAAATGTACAGTGAAATGGGTCAAAGATTTCATCGATTTGATAAGCATCCTAGAAAAGTATTCAGTACAAATGATTGATAACTGCAAAAGAGAGAAATTCACCTGGACAAAATTGAATGGGCCTACTATTGGTGGTAATATTCACAGTAGTGTGTTAGAAAATGAGAAGAGAAGAATCAAACATGGAGCTAACCTCTGGTCAGACTGTTCAAGAATAAGAAAGTTGCAGTGAAGAGATGTGTGTGTTGTTTTGCAGTGAAGGAAAACAGGCGTGAAATTCATGTTTTATTGGGAACATCACAACAGTATGACAAAGGAACCATTCATAGTGTGGAAGAAAGAAAACTTACAAATTTTCTAAAGAACAAAAAAAAAGTGTCAACCATTGCCAATGAAGGAAGAGGAGCCAAAGAAGGACTTGTTATTGTAAACATTTTTTTAACACAGTTTGGAAGACTGGAGAATTAGTGGTGCCAAAGAAGGTTGAAAAGAAGAGAACAAGTGAGATGCATGAAGTGGGAAGGCTATTGAGAGAATTCATAAAAACTACCCAGAAAGAGTTGCATGTTAGATTACCACACCAGAGGAGCAATTCACATCATATTGATCTAAATATAGAATCTAGTTTGCCAAATCAAGCAACACTGTTTGGGTTACATACAAGAGGAAGCAATGAACAGGGAGGTTAAAGAATTGACCACTGAGTGTATAAGCCAATGTGCAATACCATAAATCATCAAACTGAAGAAGGATGTATCATGAAGGATGTGCACAGATTCAAAAGTAAATAACAAGACAACAATCAAGCAAGAGATAACCAAAACAGAACCTGAACTTCCAAAAGTAGATCATGAGAACCAAAAGAATGTAAATCAACATTACAAGAGATTGATGTCCACAAAGGTGACAAAATGTGATGTTGTTGATGTCATGTCCCAATGACGAGTAACAGCCAATGACATGTTAACATATAACACAGAAAAGTGTTGACAACACAAATTAATCAAATCACAAAGGGCATAAAGAAGAATTAGGAGCATGGAAACCAGGTTGGAGGTAAAAGCAGTCAAAATTTCTAACACAATTAATCACACACAACAAATAAGAGACAACGTTGCGAAGGAAATAACACTATTGTTTAATAATATGATTCATGTTCATCACAATACTAACCTGTACCCATGTTTAACTCCTCTAAGAAGTTCTTGAATACAACTATCGAGCTAGTAGACTCTTACATCATCAAAATCCATGGAAACATGTGAATGTTCTCCCATGAACCACACCTGTGCATTGAGATGAGCCAAAAATCAATATTAGCCATTAGAGCAGTAAAATGAACTGAAAAGAACCTCAAAATTAGCCATATAAGCCTAAAGTGCCAGCTTCTTAGTCATGCTAATGATAAATAATAGTTTGTAAACCAAAGCACCAACTATGTAACACGAGTAAATAGAAGCTCTCATAATCTCAGGATCTGGTTCAATGCTATCAAACTCCATGTTAAAAGGAAATTCAAAATCATGCCATGTTTTTGAAAGCATCATATTAAATTGGAACAGCCACAAGAAACAGCGTAGAAGGCTGAGAGAATACCAGCAAAGAACTTAATTCATTCCGCAAAAATGCTACCAGGACCAAGGAAATTTTTCCAGTTTTCCAAGGAAAGTTTCATATCTAGACATTGTAAAAACTGCATTATTGGAAAATAATTGGAGTCACTACTAGTTGGTTTTCTGTGGATCCCTGTATCTACAATTGGCACAAATGAACAGTTTAAAAGAGATTGCATTTAATTGTCATGAAGGCCCCCCATTAAACAATGAGACCTACAACAAAAACAAGCAGTGCCGTCTTTTGACAGACTGCAGGGAGTTTATTTATAAAAAAACTATTTTATGTAATGTGCCAGAATAATAAGATTCAAGAATTCCCTCACAGAAGATCCAAGATTATGAAATGGAGAAAGAAAAACTATGCACCATGCAGAATGGAAACTCTATTTCCCACTGCCAGCCTTCATGTTATATGCAGAGAGAGATGCAAGTTTGAAATGTTTTGAAGGAAGTGGGTGCCAAATCCAATAACAAGATTTGTGCTAACAAGGGCCATCTTCCACTAAAAAGAGAACCATTAAGGTTCTTGAATGAAGAACCTCGTCCTCGTCCTCTGGTACAGCCCTTTTCAAATGGGGGCATTGCCTGGTAGTCTCCAATTCCTGAGGATGGAAAATGTAGGGGATGACTCATAGAGGGGTGGACTGGGATGAGTTCTGTCTGCAACATTGCTTCGATGATTAATGTTATTATTACTGAATTTACTGCTGTTAGTGTTGGATTACAACTGTGACCGCTGAATTTTAATTTGTTTACTACCCTTCCTGTCTTTTTATTTTCAGAATATTTTCTAAGTTCCAGATATCGCTGCCTCTTTCAGTGCCAGATTTCAAATTAGTCTCAGAACTTGTGACCAGTTGATTGAGTGATGCTCTGACAAGATTTAAATTGGTTGCCACATTGTCTTCTATTTCTATCTTCAGCTGAATTGTTTTATATGGTTATGATTTCTGCTATGCTCAAATTTTCTCTTGGTTAGTTAGGGTGAGTTGGCAATTCTCCCCCTTTTTCCAGCTAGAATCGCTCTATTTATTCATCCATCAAGCAAGGAGGGAAAGAAAAAGCTATTTGGAAGAGTTTGGATGACATGCTTACATGGAGTACTCAATATCCAAGAAGATCATAGCAAGAACATTATTTGTCAAGTTCATTCAGGGGAGTGTTCTGTAGGTTTGTGTTTAACTATCAACCTTCCACAAATCTGTCAGAATTTTTATCTTAAGTTTTTGGAGAAACTGTCATAAAATTTGTCAATGTTAAAGTGTTCCACAAGTGCAACAATTTAATTTAACAATCTAATTGATGTCTAAGATATGTACACAATCATGGGATTTAGTTTTGTGCTTTGATTAAGAGCTCATTCTGACAAATCTAGAACTTGGCTTTGAATTTGGGTATGATATCTAAGTGAAAGAAATGTGAACATAGAAGACACATAACCAAACAAACAGTAGGCTGTAAAATCCAAGACTGTTTTATCTGAACAAATGAATTATTGATTGATACAACACTAATTGTCTAAAATAAAATTAAAGACTAACATTTTCTACATTCATAACTGAAAAGCTGGGTGCATAAAAATAGGGGTAACTCATATTGTAACAGTTAGTGTAGTAGTTATGCAAATTTCTGTTTTGTATTCCATATTTAAAGTTTGATATGTTCTAGCACATCTCATTTAAGTGTGTGCATTGCCTCTTTGACCATTTTTTGGATGTGAGGGTTTAGGGTTTGGTTACTTGGTTTTCTTGTTAAATGGACATATATTCTGGAATTGGTCTTATGGCATTTGCATCCACTAGTCTGTGTGTCCTGGAGTATTGAAAAGAGTAAATACCATTTCCCATTAAAATCTACATGGTCAAGTTCTAATTGAGAAGGACAAGGGATCTACCAGACAAGCAGAGAACATCTGTCCATCCTGGGTGCTATGCCAGCGACCCCCATTATTGATCTTGCACCGTCTTGGACCAGCAGCATGTAAAATGGTGATTTGGGAAAATATTAGATCATTAAAGCATGTTACACTATAAATAGTTGTTTACGCTATTACCAGAGACTGGATTAATTACCTGAGCCGGATTCGCAGCGTCTCCAAAATGTTGTCGCTTTCCTAGCTTAAGGCACATTAAGGAATCCCTTTGAACATCCTTGATGACATTAATCTTATCTCTCATGGGACCCTCATTAGCACTCTGAAAATTGTCATTCCTCCCGAGTCCCACCCAAGCCAACTACCACCATATTTCTTTGACAGAATGGCTATACTCGGAACCCCCAAGAAAATTACCACCATTTGCAACCCCTTCTACAAGCCAACCCTTCAATAATCCAATTCCTTGGCTTTTCATAGAACCCTCAGCCAAAGGATTCCAATGAATCTTGACATCCAGAGGAAACTGTGCCTTATGATTGCCTGAAAAACTCCAGTCGTTGATGACTTCAGTAAAATTACTAGCAGCCATGAGAAGCTCAGACAGGGGCGAGGAATCATGAACCATGTTCGTCCCACGGAATAACTCCTTCCCAATATTATAACCCTCTTCTGAACAAACCCATTCAGCCATGAGTAATCTCTCATACCTATTCCCGGCCGTACTGTAAAGCCCTGTGCAACCTTCCTAGTCCCAAGGACTCTTTAAATGCCAATCCTGCATCTTAGAGGGCCAGCAATGATCATGGCGGCTACTGCTGTTGTTACCACCACGATTTGCAATGGAATATGAGTCCATATTCTTAAAAATGACTTCTTCTTCACAAGACCAAAACTAATCCAAGGAAAAATACAGATACATTTTCAGGCTCTTTTCACATGATGAATATTACCAAATCCAGTGATCCCATATTTGCTTCGATTTCCAAATCCAGGATGATTAAAATACTAACCTTGTTGTCTCAACAAAACTTTCATGAGAGAAATACTCCCCAGAGCCTCGTCCAATAGACCCACATTAGAGAGCCCCTGAATCAAACTGATGTAGGTAAAAACATCTGGGGCCATCCCCTTCTTAACCATGAGAATCTGTAATTCTATCGAAAAATCGAGCTCGCCCATTTTACAGAGCCCATCAATCAAAGAAATGTAGATGACAACATCGAGCTCGCAAACTATGGCCACCATCTGAATGTTTTCATGTGCGCAAATGATAAGTCCATTGATGGTCTCACCCAAACCCTACCTCTTTACTGATTAAATTTGACGGAGACCATATAAATCCTTAACCTCCAGCAATAGAAATAGAAGATCTATCCCGCCAAGCTATTGAAAGATAAAGAGAGAACCCCATCGCTCAAGCAATCTCACCGCCCACTACTCATCATGCTTCTCCAAAAAGCTATCCCTATCACTACCTTCCATCACAAATGAATGTTTACAAACTATGGCCACCATCTGAATGTTTTCATGTGATGTTCCTTTATTTTCTTTGAATCTTTGGAATTACCAAAGAAATTTTAATTTGCATGTTAATCCAAGCTAGATCATCTCAAATGGGGTTGTTAATGAGCTCAAATAAATTAAGTTTATTTCAACTAGTCATAAATCTGAAGATAATTGAGGAAAGCCATGACATTGTTTCGAGCGAGGGGGTACCTTTTCATGATGTAAGAGGGATTACAATTGGTGTGTTTGTGGGAGTGTCGATTAATATCTATCTGAGCACAATAGATCTGATCACAAATGCATGTGTGTGCATGTTGAATGACCCGGATTCCCAAGTTGAGGACCTTTAAGGTGTAGTAGGAACTCCTCCAATAGTGGAAGGATTTTTTGAGGCCTCAAAGAAAATTTGGATAGTGTTAGGTCCACTATGATGCTAGGCATGAGGAGTGAATTTATAAATAGGAACTAACTGTAAAAACAACAAATACAACAACTTTATGAAGAAAATATAAGAAATGAAAAATGATTCAACCATGTTTGTCAAAGGAGAATATATATGGATTTTAATATACATGTTTCCTATTACACATGCCATGTTTCTCATTAAGAGAAATAATTATGCAATCCTATTCAACTTATCATTATTCCTCTCAAAGAAAGTAATTGGTATTTTTAATAGCTCTCTTGTTGGATGGTTATGAACACATTGAAAATGGCCAGTGAAAGTAAGAATGAATCAATGGGTATTGGCTTATGTTTTTTAAGGATTCCCAAACTTTTCAGCAACCAACAATATCTAACTCAAGTAAAAAAACATCCCACAAATGCCTGCACCTAATGAAAATCCTAGTTTTGGAATTCTAATATAACCACCTCAAGTGTGGATAAGCAACTCAACCTTGAGTAGTTAAGTGTCACCTCCACAAAGATCTAGATGGCTTGATGTGGTGATAAAAAAAAATGTGACCTTGACTACGTCCTTAGAGATCACATTCCCTTATTTTTGTTTTATTACACATGCCATTGTACAAGATATTTGATTCATTGGAATTTACTTCCATCCTTGTTTCTTTGTAGTATAATTCTAGAATCCCCTTGCATTTTTATTTTTCCTTCATAGTGCCTAGCCATACCACCATTGTCAAATAATAAATGAGATAGATAAATATCTACCTACTTTTATTCATTTTACAGTACCTTCTCTTTTGTATTCAACTACCCTTGTTTAATCTCTTAACTATCGGGAAGAGGAGAAAGGGTGACTTAAGGGAACCCTATATTAATCCCCTCGAGAGGGAAAATAAATATAAAATATACACAAATTGAAAAGAGGAACAATGATATCAAACACAAACAACCCTTTATCCAATTTTCCATATGAAGATTCATTCGAGTACGAGTTAGCATTAACTTCAAGTACAACGGAGTGACACTATCATAGGTTTTATAGAGGACTAATTTAATAACTATCACTAACATTTTAATTATTTTTATGGAATGTATCCCCTATTGATCGACCCTGCTACATCATCGATCTGCTTGTTGTGTAAGAACAAAAAAAAATTATGCCTTTTGATCCGCCGTCGCTTAAGCGACACTTATGAGGATAGCCGTTGCATAAGCGACGCTTATGAGCCTAGCCATCGCTTAAGCGATGCTTATGCCCACCATTTCAAAAAAAATATATATTTTTTCTGATTTTTCGTACGGTTAAAAGAAAAAATCCACGCGCCGTCGGAAAAAACCGTCGGATTTTGGATCGAAATGTAGTAGTGCTAGGAGAAAACTTCATTCAGAATACCTATGACTGCTCGATACCCGATGATGTTGTTGGTAGCAGGACCAATACAAACCACTTTTGAACTGACCAAATCTTCAGCTGGGGAATAGAGGACCCAAGTAGCTAAGGTGAGATTCAAGGTGTGGCAGCAAGAACCATCAGCAAAGTCGTAGAAATCCATCTGCTCTGCATGACCAAAACATGGTATATATAGAGGCGAACACTAAACTCAAAACCATATTGAAAATACTAAAATCACACTGAAAGTCAAGAAATATACATATATACAAGATACTATCCAAGAAAGAACTCGACATAGTACCTTTTCAGGTACAACCCATTGCGAGGTTTTCCTAAAGGGATTCCATCGTATTCAACGAGCCCGTAGGACCCTTTCTCTAAAACTTTAGAAATGATGAAAGGACCATATCACATGGACTCGAACTTTCCTTTCCCTAGTTTATCATATCTCTGGTCATAAGTAAATACTAGGTTACCCTCATTAAAGGAAAGAGGTTGGATGGATTTATCATACTGCACCTTGAAGCTTTTCTTATGTGCCTCCTTAGCTAAGGTAGCATCTCTTTGAGTATCATCAAGGTTATTCAAGTACAAAAATATTTCTTCCTCTGCAGAAGTGTCTAGGAGAAGTTCGACGACAAGTTGTAAAGATGGAATCTGACATTGAATTAGTAAGACAGCCTCGAGTCCATAGATAAGCTGGAAAGGCGTGAAACCAGTAGTTTTTTTCACCGAAGTCCTATAAGCCCAAAGAGCAGAGAAAAGAATGTGGTGCCATTTGGATTTTTGATCTCCAACTATCTGACGAAGCATAGTTTTCAAAACTTCGTTAATGGCCTCTACCTGACCATTATCTTGTGGATAATATGGTGTAGAGTTTTCATGGAAAAAACCTAGCTTGGCACTCAGTTCCTCCATCATTTGATTACATAAATGTCATCTGTGATCAGTAACAATGGACTGCGGGACTCTGAATCTAGCTATGATATGATTGAATAGGAAGAGAGCAATAGTATCACCATATTTCGCATATGTAGGCATGGCCTCAGCCCATTTTGTAAAATAGTCAACAACTATGATGATGTAACCATGCCCCCAGCTGAGGTAGGCTTACAATGCATAAATTCAATCCCCCATATGAAAAATTGGCCAACGACAATGATGGGGTGTAGCGGAGCAGGATGAGTGCGCTTTTTGGGATAAAAATGTTGACAAGGTGGGAATTTCTTAATAGCCTTGTGACAGTCTTTGAAGACTGAAGGCCAGAAATAGCTAGCGCAAAGGATTTTTTGGGCTGTAGCCATCCCAGACAAATGACCACCACATGGTACAGAGTGACAATCATTCAACACATGTTCATCCTCCTCATGATTGAGGCATTTCCAGAGAATAGAATGAGGTAGTATTTCACGTGGTGACAAATATGGTAGTGATCATCATGGGATAAATGCAGCTAAAATCGTTGTGTTTGGAGATAAATCAACAAATCTCCATACCATGGATTGGTAGTGCTTATTAGGAACATGAATTCATCTGGAAATAAATCACTAGGCTTAGATTCCGTTGAAGCATAGGGAAGATCACACATGATCTCAACAAAGGCCAAAGATTTCTTTGATGTGGCTTTGGAAAATTCCAGATCAAACTCTCATAGTATGACTATCCATCGGGAGTACTTGCTCCTGAGTACTTGACGAGTTAGGATGTAATACATAGGGTTCTGGTCTGCCAATACAGTGGTTGTGCGAAGCAAAATGTAGTGACAAAATTTTTGTACAGCAATGACCGTGGCCAATGCTAATTTCTCCATGCATGAATATCGGGTTTTAGAATCCATAAGATACTTACTAGCATAGTAAATCACGTGCTCTTGATCATTGGGATTTTCCTGCACCAAAACCATAGCAATGGTAGTAGTGGAGGCATTAATATACAAGAGAAAGTCCTTTGAATAATCTGGGGGGTGTATCATGGGTGAATGAGTCAGAGTGTGTTTGAGATTATCAAAGGTGTGTTGGGCTTGGTCATACCAAAATAATGGGGTGTCCTTTTTAAGGAGACCCATATAACCGTGTGTTTTCTCTGCGAAATTGTACACGAAATGGTGGAGAAAGTTTTCCTTCCCTTGCAAAATTTGGAGTTGAAGGAGATTAGTTGGGGCTGGTAGAGCCAAGATGGTGGTAATTTTGAAGGGGTCTAACTGGATGCCATCCTTAGAGACCATAAATCCTAACAGACATCCTATCTCAATGGAGAAAACACATTTATGTGGATTGAGCTATATATTATAATGATGGCATCTCAGGAAAATGTCTCTAAGATGACCAAGGTGGTCCTCCCATCACTGTGAATGAGCATGGAGGTCGTCAAGGTATGGTTCAACAATATGTTTAATATCGTGAAACGCATAGGACATTGCATGCCGGAATGTGGCTCTAGCGGTTTTCAAGCAAAAAGGTAACTTATTATATGCAAAGGTTCCCCATGGGAAAGTGAATGTCGTATTGTGCTGATCGGTGGGTAATACTCAATCTGATTATAGCTAGAGAATCCATCCATGAATGAAAAGATGACACTTCTAGCATAGTTGTCGATAATCTGATCGATGTGTGGAGTAGGAAAGTTGTCCTTGGGACAAGCTTTATTCAAATCCCTAAAGTCAATATAGACTCTAATGGTGCCCTGTTTTTTATTGATAGGGACAATGTTCGATACCCATTCCGTCAGGGGTACGGGATAAATAAAACTATCTTTGAGAAGTTTCTCTATCTCAACTATAATAGTTGCGGCCTTCCGTGGATGGACTTGCCATAGTTTTTGTCTGACAGGTTTAGCCATGGGATAGGTTTTAATCTCGTGGACCACAATGGATGGGTCAATCCCCAACATTTCTTCATAGGACAATGAAAAAATATCATGGAATTCTTTGAAAAGTTCCTTATATGCTTCAGATTCATTTTTCAAGCAGTTCTTCCCAACATGAACATGCTCGATGGTACCAGGCTTGGCTGATATGTCAATCGGATTCGTCTGAGTAATGTTGCAAAGGTTTCCTTTAGAATTTTTGTCTTGCAACAATATGGGACTTTGGGGTACGTTGACAATATCAACAGGAAATAGGGATGCATAATCATGGTTAACCAAACTGGTATTGGGGAGGAACATGGATCTATGATGGTGATCCTCCCAAATGGACTCATTCATGCTCATGATCTCCATAATGGACTCATCGAAAGGAAAATTCTCAGAGAGATAATCTAGGACAGGAACAGATGGTTCTAACTAGTAAGATAAATGGTAAGGATCCAAAGCCACTAGATGAAGGTCATCAGTGTGATCACCGGAAAGGGTTTGAATGGTGTCATACATTGCTTCGTGTGGACTCAACGAGGAGGACTCAACAACATGCTTCCCCTTAGAATCATGGCCAAATGATGCAATCATATGGACTGTCGTGGTATCCTTGTTAGGAGGAGTGGATGGAAAAATCCCCATAAGGGATGAATCCTTCAACATGCCTACCCCAATCGACTAGTAAGGAGGAGGGAATTGGCCTAACATGGGGATGTTATTACCCATAGAGGTAGTAACATCTGGCATATATAATTCAAACTGGTCAATGGTAACAATTCTCCCTAGATGCAAAAGTTGGACTATTCGGAATACTGTCGAAGCGACAACCGTCATGGCATAAAACCAATTTATTCCTAGAAGGAGGTTGTAATCTAATGTGGGATATACTACTTCTACTTGAATAGAAATAGTTTTTCCCCCAAGCTCGAATGCGAGAGATGATATGAGACCATGGGTCTGGAAACCTCATCCATCAAAGGCTTTCAGAGTCGTAGGTGATGTTACAAGCTCGGGAGAGTTGAGAGCTTTCCAACAAGACAGAGACAAAAATGAGGTCGAAGCTCCTTCATCTAGTACCATTCTAAAAACCTTCTTTCCAACTACTTTCATAATGATTTGAAAAGAAAGTTTATGAGGTAACCTAGAATTATAGTTCTCAGTGTTGAAATGAATCAAATTAGTATTATCCGTGTCTAAAGCTCCTAACACCATTAACAGATTTTTGCTTTGTATAGGGCATCTTTGGAGTACTTCTAAGGTAGACATTGCACAAGGTGCCTGAGAGAGATCTTCAACCACATTATAAAATTAAGAATCTTGGGCATTAGGGGTTAAATACATATTTCCTAAGAGTACTCTTGGGTGGATGTAAAATTATGTCGAGAGTAGGCTTCTCGATGGTTAGGGGGACAGTAGATGAGGATTCCAGAGAACTAGTAGAGGGAGATTTCCCTGAAGAAGAATGGTCTTCTTTCTTGTGGACGGGTTTATCATAATTCTGACTACGAGTTTGTAGACTAATGGTATCTGAGGACATCATACGAATGTCCTTTGATGAACTAGAGTTACTTTGATTAGACATGTGGTCTATCAGTTGTTGTTGAGAGGGAAAAGGATCTGTGAGAACTACAGGTGCGGGATTTGATTTCAAGAATTGGGATATTTTGTCCTGACAGGGACACTCTTTTGTGAAATGGTCACCTCTACATAGAAAACATGGATATTTTTATTTTCTCTTCCCTTTATCGTTATCATTGTTGGTTGGTCTTGGATTCTCTTGTTGGTTTCCAAGTTTTTTATTCCTATTTTTACCCTTCTTTTTATTATTGCCCGAGGTTTGAGTACTTTAAATATAATTGACCTCAGCGGAAACCTTAGGAGTTGAAGGAGTAGGTGTGGAAGTATAGGGTTGCTTGGCATGTTTTCCTTCTGACGGCGACTAGATTGAACCAACAATCCTATCAACAGGTACTTCTGTTGGTGGATTTGTGGGATCAGTGCTTGGGATAGGAGCTTGAGGAATCAAGTCATAAAAAGTTTCAGACTGGAAATAGACCAAGTCTAGATACTAGGCTCGAATAATGGCTTGCTCTTTAGTAATGACACCTCCCATAGCCACATATCAGGCAATTGGAGGAAACAAGGATTTGGTAAACCAATCAGCTAATAACTGATCTAGAATAGGGGCCTTAATAAGCCTTCTCCACCTTCTCCACTCATGAATATGATCGGATATGTGGGTGGAGGTGTTTTATCGCATAGAATTTAAGAGATCAGTACCCATTTCATAATTGATAGGGAGCCGAAAGTGTGTAAGAAACATGGTTTCCAAGGAGACAAAATCCACAAACGAATGTTGTGGAAGTTCAATGTACAAATCCACGGCCGTACGGGTCAAAGTTCGCTGAAAGAGTCATAACCGAACTGAATCATCCATGAGAGAGTTTGAAGAACACCATAGATGGAATGTCATGACATGGTTTTTTGGATCGTGTCCCTACTTCCCATCGAAATTTGGAATGCCCAATGGTAACTTTACTGGAATGGGAGGTCACGAGGGATTGTGTCGAATGGGGTCATTAATCAACTTGGACAAGTCAGGAAAGTCCAAAGTTGCTAGGAAAGGTAACTTACGGTTAGGTTTCACATGTTGGTAATATTAATATGGCATATATGTACCAGTAGGACTGTAAGTAGACTAATAGACAGGTTGTTGCGAGGGAGAACTATCGGGAAGTCTGCCCATGGGGGGTTGATTTCTGGGATTAGGACCGTTAGGGCCACTAGGGCCTCCAGGACCACTAGGACTATTAGGGCCACCAAGATCACCAGGAAGTGGACCACCAGACCCTCTGGGACCTCTAGGAGGTAAACCCCCGGAGCCACCGGAATCACTAGGGGGAGGTCCACCAAACCCTCGAGGGCCATTAGAAAGAGATCCACCAGCCCCCCAAAGACCACTAGGAGGTGGACCACCAAACCCTATGGGACCTCTAGGAGGTAAACCTGTGGAGCCACCAAAACCACTAGGGGGAGGTCCACCAGACCCTCGAGGGCCATTAGAAAGAGAGCCACGAGGCCCCCCAGGACCACCAGGACCATTAGGACCATAAGGAGGGAAGCCAATAGGCCCCCAGGGGGAGGACCTCCATAAGGAGGTCCTTTAGGACCTCCCACAGTATGAATAGGTATTCCCCCCATAGCTGGAATGTAAGACCAGTTAGGATTCCCCCATGGCGTAAAAGTACTACTAGGGTATGGAATTCCTACATACAACACTCTTGTAGGGTTGGATGGATAATTAATATTTACTACAGGTATAGTATAACCATAACCTCCATAGGATTGAGTGGTTATAGGTTGTGCCTCCAAGGGCTAACCTAAACTATATGGGGGATTAACTATGTTAGTATGGGTGGGAGAGAAATAAACTATAGATTGTTCTATATTAGAGGTTTGTCCTTGACTACGTACAATTCTGGTGCCAAATAATGTAGGTCATGCCGGGGGTTTCCCCCTGGCACTAGAAGGTAATGAAGAAAAAAGAATTGAAGGTTGAGCCCTAGGTGTGGAAGACATGTGAGGATTAGGAACATACATAATATAGGAGGTGGTGGGGTTGGAAGTTTGTCCTAGGTTGTGTGGAGTCACTGTGCGATCTATAATCGGTTAAATGGGTCTCATAGAATCAACAAGTGAATGATATCCAATAGGTACAGCTGTGGAACGTGGTGGTGGTGTGTCTAGTATACCATCTATTTTCTTCTCAATCTCCTGTGCACAAAGAATGGATCCCTGGTATTGTCTATGTTCTTCTTCATCTGGATAAATTTCTTTAGAAAAGTTTAAACGGGTACCAAATGAAGCAATGGCATGTCCTTTAGAGGTATCCCAAAATGGAGCATTGGGACCATAATCCCGACAGGTAGTATCATCATAATGACCTTCTATGGGAGAATGGAATGAGGTATTTCCCCAAGAAGGTTGTTGGACCAAGGGAGGTGAGTGTGAAGAATATGGACCTCCACTTTCTGCACCCACATTATCTCCCACTTTGGAGGTGGTAGCAGTTCCTGGGTTGATAGATTCCATTGGATTTTCTCCTGAAACAGGAATAAAATTGGGTGGCAAGCCCTGTACTCTTCTAGACTGTATTAGCTCAGCCAGTTTGTACAGTTTCTATCGAACGTAGGTCTCAAAAACTAGAAAAAACACCAAAAAAATTCCCTACTCAAGCTATAGGTCAAACAGTAAAACTTAAATGATAGAAGCAGTTTAGATAGTCAGGTCTCCTACCAGGATTGTCAAGAAGGTGCCACTCGTGATATACCTCTAGGGTGTGTGCGTAGTAATCTCCCCAAATTTTGTTTTCAGTGTATGGGTCCAAGCAAGATGACCAAAGGGATTTTCTTAGATGGATAAGGCATCCTAGTGGGGTCTCCCGATATACTCAAGGTACGTGGGAGCTCGAATCGGTAGTAGTGCTGTCTAATGAATAACCATACACAAGGGTCCTTCTGATATAGAATCAAGTACATGAAGTACCTTTCTATATATCTCAAGGGTATGTGAAAGACCATTTGATATACCGATGGTACGTGGAAGAACCATGCGAGTCCCGGGATGTAATGCGGACAAATAACGACAGCTCCTATGCTTAACGACGCCCGAACACGTCTCTAACCTATCACTCAAAGTGCTATGTAAATTTTAACCTATAACTACCATTAATTTTAAAGTGGACGGTTATGTGAATGCATGGAGTTTTGAAAGAAAAAAGTAAAACCATGCAATATGCGTATGCAAATATTTCACTTTACCGTTCTGTATGCCTACCTACGGGAGGGAAAGAGAGTATTTTCTTTTGTTTCAAAACCAAAAATATTTCCAAACAACAATATTGAACAAAAAATAAAAGACAAGAAACACTTTCCAAACTAATTTCTCTTTTCTGACAGCAATAAAAAGGGGAAGAGCCTATTTTCCTAAAAGAAAAACAAGAAGCACACTACATGCAGATTCAATCTATTTTTCAATTTTTCTTAAGACATAGATAAATCTAACTTAAAACTACCATATTTTTTATTTTGACGAGATAGTACTAAATGCATAAGAGACAATAGAACATAAAGAGCTTGAAATCTTGTAAGGCCAATTAGAGATCCAATGTCTAATGCTCAATGATGATAATAACCTAATCTCACTCAAAAAATTTCTTTTTTGGGGGAAAAAGAAGTTCTCTATGAAAACAAAAAATTAAACCAAGATGCTAATCAAATGTTTTTCTTTCAGTCTATATAACATAAATGAAAAGAGATCTTACTAACACCCTAACCTTTTCAAAAAATAAGAAATCCTTTCACAATCACAACCAACAATCACATAAGTGAATGAACAATCAATAAGCCTAAGCTAGCTTTTGAATTCTCCAATCAAACCAATCTTTAACCATAAAATTTCAAACCACAAGCATTAGATTCTAACACACAAGCCTGACAATGCAGGGCTGAAAGAAAATCAACTCAATTTTTTTTGAAAAATTGAGAAAAGTGGTCTTGGAATAAGGTCTACCTGGCACCATGCTGCAGGGGTCTTAACAGAGCGGTTCTCGACTAGCACCGCTTCTCACCAAAAGGACTCAGGCGGTGGCACCGTGTGATCCTAACTAGGTTCCGGCGGTGGTACCGCTTCTTGCCAACTGCATAAGAGTGTTTCCCTGTATAAATCCAAAACACAAAGGAGAACGACGAATCAAGTTAGAAAAAGATTAGATCAAGGTAAAAACTGATAGCTTGAGAGTAAAACGGAGCATAAAAGGTCAAAATAATTCATATCTAGATAGATTTAGAAGTTTCAAACCAAAATACACTGAGTCACATAACAGATCTGACTGAAGAGAGCTGGAGATGGAGCCTGGATTCAGACAAGAGTTGAAGAACTAAGAAAGATCATATCAACTAATACATATATCTATTCCCTAGCGGAGTCGCCAGATTTGTAAGCAGGGATATTTCACCTTCTGCAGACAGAAGTTGTTCCTCTGGTCTGAATGGTTTAGATCCAGAACAAATGAGTGAATGACAAAGGATGAAGACCCTCCTTGAATGTTGTAGACACCTATAATGCTGCTTCAATAGTGATCCTATGTACCTACAACCATATCAAACATGAAAACACATCAAAGCTACAAGAACATCATCTACTTATCCATGTTAGTGACTAAGGAATCTAACAACATGTACATGAAAAATACAAAACAACAGTAATGTGGGATGGAAATCATATTTGCATTAAGATGTATGGATAATTTTAAAACCAATTAAGCCTTAGCATTGACATGCATCTCCATGAAACCAACACTTCATCCCCATAAGCTCCAACTTTGCTCTCTATGCTCTCCAATGGCTTGGGCCAAGTGGTCAATCCAACATCATAACAATACTTATATAGTTCTCCCCCTCAACCATGGACATGAGCTTGTATTTATAAGGATCAATGGATAAGAATGGTTGAGATATTTTTGGGTGAGGTGGCCTCTAAGATCCTATGATGGGGGATATCGAGCTCAACTAACCGACTATGATAGGAATAAGGGAGGACACGACGCTCATGATCTAGAAGCCTCGAGAAACTTCTCTTTTTCCCTTTTTACCCAAGGTACCGCTTTTCTTCTCTTATGACAGAGTGGTTTGGATAGAAAACGCTTATGGACAAAGGGCCAAAAGCGGTGGCACCACTTATGGAAAAAAGGATACAGGAGGTGCGAGCAAGGTACCGCTCGTGGTTAACAGAGAAAGCACGGTGCTAATTATTTTTATGTAGAATTGACAAACAACATGGGTTTCCACTTCAAGTGCTGGGATTAAGGGAAAATATGTAAGTCAAAGGTCTTATCACATGCTGGTGACAGGATTTGGGTATAACAAATATTCGGCTGTCCAATGTACATACACATTCCAAAAGAAAAGAGGACAAAGATAGATCCTTCAGGAAGGAAGAGTATATTTGTGCGATACTCTGTAAGCCCAAAGGCTTATAGAATATACTTCCTAGGATTCAAGAAGATTGACATCAGTAGGGATGTAACATTTGATGAAGACTCAGCTTACAACAAGTCCAGAAAAAGACCTACTGAAGAACTTGAAGAAACATAAGCACCTAGAATTCATGACACAACCATGAACGAAGAAATTCAAGAAGAAGATCGAGAATTCGAAAGACCTCAAAAGAGGAAACCTGCTTGGGTACGAGAATCCATCCAAGGTGCAAAAATATATGGGGATCTAGAAGAGAATCACATCGAAAGAAAGAGGACCAAGTCCTGCTCTAGGTATGTAGCATTATTATGTGATTTCATTGATAAAGAACCTTCGAACTATGAAGAAGTGGTAGAAAGGAAAGAATGGAAGAATTTTATGATCGAAGAGTATCAATCAATCATGAAGAATGATGTTCGGGATGTTGTACCAAGACCAGAAGGGAATTCAGTTGTAACTTCCAAATGGATCTACAAGATCAAGCATGCTGCAGACGACAGCACATAAAAATATAAAGCAATATTTGTAGCTCATGGATTCTCCCAAAAAGAAGGAATAGATTATGAAGAAACTTTTGCACCTATAGCGAGATACACTTCCATCAGATCAGTACTTGCTCTGGCTGTAGTAATGAAATGGAAGATACACCAAATGGATGTCAATATTGCTTTCTTGAATGGTGTAGTGGAAGAGGAGGTACATGTGGAGCAGCCACTCGGTTTTGAGACACATGATAGGGAGTCTCATGTGTGTAGATTGAAGAAATCCCTGTACGGCTTGAAACAGGCACCCAGGACATGGTA
Source organism: Pseudotsuga menziesii (assembly GCA_001517045.1). Lineage (NCBI taxonomy): Eukaryota > Viridiplantae > Streptophyta > Pinopsida > Pinales > Pinaceae > Pseudotsuga > Pseudotsuga menziesii. The sequence continues at coordinate 997,055 of LPNX010112326.1, read as the reverse complement.
CGATAGAATTGACATCTTTCTATCCAGTTTAGGCTTTACCAAGAGTAAAGCAAATTCCAACGTTTACTACAAGGTTGAATATGCCAACCCAGTGATGCTCCTACTGTATGTAGATGATCTGTTTGTAACAGGTATGGATGGGTTGATTGCTGATATGAAGAGGAATCTTACTGTCGAGTTCAAAATGAAGGAATTAGGTATGATGCATTATTTTCTAGGCATGGAGGTGTGGAAGAATGTAGATGGAATTTCCCTGGGGAAAGTGAATTATACGGTAGAGATCCTGAAGAGATTTAGGATGATGGACTGCAAGGCCATGACCACAGCTATGGCATCAAACCTGAAGATATTGAGTGATGCTTCATCAGAGTCGGTTGATGCTACGATGTATCATCAGATGATTGGGTCCTTGTTGTACCTAATGAACACAATATCATATATTTGCTTTTCTTTGAACACCTTGAGCCAGTTCCTGACATATCCGAGACATGTTCACTTTATTGCTGCAAAGCATATTTTGAGGTACCTGAAGGGTACAGTTGATTATGGGCTCAAGTATGAGGCGAATCAGAAGATTAACCTATAGGGTTATGTTTATTCAGATTGGGTAGACAGTGCCATAGATAGGAAGAGAACTTCAGGGTGTTGCTTTAGTATCGGATCAGGTGAGATCTCTTGGTTTAGCAGGAAGCAATCCTGTGTGGCACTGAGTACAGCTGAAGTAGAGTATGTCACAGCTTGTTCAACTAGTTGTGAGGAACTATGGCTAAGGAAGCCACTGTATGATCTATTTGATCTCCAGTTATATGCCACTTGTATATATTGTGACAACCAAGGTTGTGTGAAGTTGTCGGAGAACCTGGTGTTCCATGACAAGTCGAATCATATCAAGATCAAGTATCACTATATCAGGGATATGGTGTAGAGAGGAGCAGTGAAGCTCTAGTATGTTGCAATGGATGAATATATAGCTGATGTGTTGATGAAGCCATTGGCCAGAGTGAAGTTTGAATACTTCAAGGAGAAGCTTGGTTTTCTCTAGATCGAGGTTTCCCCCAAGGGGAAGTGATGAGTCCATGAGCCATTCTATCATGGTGAGACGATTGGTTCCTTCCATGTCAGATATGAGTGTCGAGCCATTCTGATATCACTATAGGATTGGTTCCTACATGATCAGATGTAAGGGCTATTGTCATTCTCTAAATGGAGGTAGTTGGTCAGTTACCAGGAATACTCAATCTAGGACCAAGGGAGATTCTGATATGACTTTGGGATTTAGTCTCACATGATCAGATATAAGTGTAGGGCCATTCTGATATGATTGAGGGATATGTTCCCACTTGATCAGATATAAGGGTTGTTTCCATTCTGTCATGGTGAGAGGATTGGTTCCTTCCATGTCAGATGTGAGTGTTGAGCCATTCTGATGTGACTATAGCATTCCTATATGATCATATATAAGGGCAATTGCCATTCTCTGAATAGAGGCACCTGGTCAGTTACTAGGAACCCTCAATATAGGACTGAGTGCATTTCTGACGAGTCAAGGTCAGATGTAAGTGCTATGCCTTTCTGACGAGTCAAGGTTAGATGTGAGTGCTATGCCTTTTCATAGATAATAGTAGTTGTGTCCTATCATGCTGGTGAATGTAAGTGTTGTGCCTTTCTGATGAGTCAAGGTTAGATGTGAGTGTTGTTCCTTTCTGATGAGTCAAGGTCATATGTGAGTGCTGTTCCTTTTCATAGATGATAGTAGTTGTTTCCTATCATGCTAGTGAATGTAAGTGTTGTGCCTTTCTGACAAGTCAAGGTCAGATGTGAGTGTTGTGCCTTTTCACAAATGATAGTAGTTGTGTACTATCATGCTGGTGAATGTAAGTGCCACGACTTTCTGACATGGTGTTTGATGTGTTCCTCTCATGGTTAGATGTGAGTGCTGGCCATTATGACTTAGGGTTAGATATAAGTGCTAAAGAAGACCTACAAGGAGGCTAGGCCTACAACCAACATGAAAAAGGGCTGGTTCTATAGAACTTCCTGTGATGAGAAGAATCATGAGATAAAACCTATGATGATGATCTAGTGATGATCCAGATCGAGTGATGATTCAGATCCAGTAATGATGTCTCTGAGATGATCTAGATTGAGTGATGATCCAGATCGAGTGATGATGTCCCCATGATGATCCAGATCCAGTGATGATGATCTAGATCCAAGATGAATATGACTTGAAGATGAAGATGACTTGAAGATGCAGATGACTTGAAGATGCAGATGATGAGATGATCCAGAGAAGAAGACCAGTGCTGAAAAATTGTGTCAAGAGAATACCTTCCTGGTTAAGAGGGAGTGTTGATGTATATGTAACTTCAAAATGTATTCACTTGTATGTTTCATGTATTGTACCCCGATGTTTATTCTGGGAAGTATCTGTAATGTAATTGAGTCATGTCATGCCCCGATGTTCCTATCGGGAGGTTCTATAATTTAAACAAGTCATGTCAAGTCATGAATTAGTATAAATAGAGAGTGAGCCTCTCTATTTATCACACATGCACTCACACTCAGTTGTAGTGCATAGCTGAGAGAGAAGAAGTTGCTGGGGCTAGAAAGAAAGAGGCTACTACTATCGGGAGATCATCTTACTATTTTGGGGTTTTACTTTTGGTGTTGATTCTATCTCTAAGGAAGTTGCGGGGTTTTCTCCATTTATGGTTTCCCCAAGGAAAAACATTGTTTTCACTGTCTCTTGTGTTTGATTTCTGTACTTGTTATTCTCTTAGTTAAAGATCCTAACATAATGCTTGCTTGAATGATAAAATCTAACATGGAGTGCAAGTGAAGAACACAATATTTTGTATATTTTGTGTCATTTTTTTGTACTTTGGACCATATTTTGTGGATATTGGTCATGATTTTGTAGATTCAGTTAAGAATTGGTTAAGAGTTAGTTATAAGTGGACCTTGAATGTAAAGGCACAAGCCTAGAGATAGAAGTAGAAGTACAAGTGTTGGATATATAGAGGAGAGACTAGAAGAGTAAATGAAATAGCACTTGTTGAATTGTGAACTATTTTGAATATGTGGATACATGAATGAAAGTAATATTATAAGGAAGAAGTTGATCTGAATTACTATTTCCTTTTATCTTTTTCTATCTTATTGTTTATGGAATCCAATGATGAATGTTGAGTGAATTTGCGACATGGATCTATGATGCGGTGTTTCTTTCTTTTGAATGGTTTTATCTTTCTGGATGAGTTTGCGCCACAGTATGTTTATGTTAGTTGTGAATGAATGATGTGATATGTTAAGAGTGGTGATGTATGGTCATTTTAATGATTAAGTAGTCGCTCAGATCTATTGGATAAATTGATAAGTTTTCGATGCACATAGTCCTCTTCTATTCTACAGAAACTTGTTTTCAACAGTTCTTTCTCGAACATCTCGGGTGAAACTTCATCTACTTCATGGGTGTTTCTAGACAGTGTAAAACTTTTCTGGGTCAGTGCTTAGGGAGATCGCGCTGAGTTGAGCATTGATAGAGTGGGAACCCTTATTGACTAGTTTTGTTGATTGGGTTTGCGTCAACAAATGTTCCATTGCTGGGACCTTGTTGTGACTGAGGGGAGGATATGTGGCATCCAACAAGACCAAAAATTCAAGATTGGTTCAATCAGAAGCTACGATAGTTTTTTGAGAGAGAAAAAAATCCCCCTGGAATGATGACAGATAAGTTGTTGGCGAGGTACATACACGATGGTAAAAATGAGTAATGTATCTTTAAATTCCCCATCATTCTGTATGAGTGGTTTGCATGATTCACCTATCGCAAGACAAATTTCCAAGGAGGCGAGACAATGTCCTGGATCCCTGAACCGATCTAGTAGTTGTAGGAGACTGACAACAAGGCATCACAAGATGTTGAAGTTTGGCTGGATAGTATCCTAGAAGGATATATCACAGAGTTCGTGGTTGACACTACAAAGTCCTAAAACGAAGCATAAATGGAATTTTACAATGGACCTAGAGGTAGGTTCTTGTTATCTCTACAATTGTCAATTAAGATGATTTTCTATGAAAAGGGCATACTGAAGATGCACCTCGAGTAGTAGAACTCTGGTGTGTGGAGGTTGTGGATACCATGACAGAAGGGGGGAGACGAATGGAAAGATAAGAGGTAGATGGGTGCAAGTTTCGATGAGACTGTGAGGGAAGTCGAGGAAGAAAGTGGTCTTACGAGGGGAGGAGCAAGGTTTCGACAAGATAAGAAGCAGAGGATAGGGGAAGGTCCTGCTACGATCGAAACAAAATACCGTGAAGGAATACCACATAGGACGAAGAGAACCTACAGTGATGAAGAGGATGACCAGAATATGCCTAGGATAGCAATAAGATCAAACACCAGCAGCAACGTACCAATGTCTCCACGCACTCTCCACATTCAAGGAGAAACACAAGTTCAATGTTGACTTTCGCAATGTTCTAGCTGCATTCTAGTGGTATATGAACATCTATAGGAAGAAGGACCAAGATGACCGACAACGATACGAAGTTAACTTTGTTCTATGGAAACGGGATTGATCATCCTGAGCAGTACTGGTTTTCATGTGAGGTAGTATGGACTGTTAGATAGACTACTGATGATGAAGTCAAGAAGGGCCAATTGGAAACCACTCTTCATGGTCACGCGGTGGATTGGTTCATGAAGTTTATACAATTTCCCATGGGGAATCCTACAAAGAAATTGGATGAAGTTAGGAAAGGACTAATTGAACAATTCTAGAAATTGAAGTTTGAAACACAGTACATCACAGATTTAAACGAGATTAAAAAATTTCCTAATGAAACTATTTGGGACTTTCATGAAATATTTAATGCACTAATGGCAAGAGTCAGTTTAGAAATGAGTGATGTTTAGCATAAATAATGGTTCATCGCAGCACTGGTATCCCATATCTGGAAACCGCTGATGTAGTAGAAGTGTACCATGGTGCCACATATGCCAAGTATATGGGAATTGACATGAAGAATGTGGATACATGCAGAAGATGCTGACAAATCCGACAAACCTATACTGCTCATTTTTTCGATCTGTGGGGCATGAAGATGAATATTGCCACGCATATGAACTAATCCAGGAAAGGACATATGGCTCATACTATGTGAAGGGTGAATATCAGAAAGCAATACAACAATCAAAGCCACAACCTCATGGGGTACAACCTCCACCCCAACCATAATATACACCACCACGAAAGATGTAGTTTATACCGCCACAGCCGCAGTTTTCACTGTAATCGCAGTTTGTACCACAACCATAATATAATAAGATGTCAATGGATCCGCAACAACCACAGTATGTTTAGGAAGCACTCTAAATTCAGTAGTAGCCGAATCCCCCTCCGTAGCATTTGGCTCAACCATAGTACTAGAAATAGGGAGGATTCCGAGGAAGAGGAGGAGACTTTGGTCGAGGAGGAGGATGAGGTCGTAGGCCTGTCTAGTATTACAATTGTGGGGTATTCAGACATTACCAGAGAGATTTCCAATAATTATAGTGTTTATGTACATATTGTACCGCAATTGATCACACTATCGAGAACTGTCCACAACTAATCACAAGATGGCACTCAGGAAATGTTCCTTAGTTGCATAATCAGAACCAATTACATAATCAAAATCAGTTATAGAACCAGAACCAATTACAGAACGAGACTCAGAATTGAATTCTACTTCAGAATCATACTATGAATCAACCTATGAACCCTCCATTAAAACACAATCCACCAATGAACCAGAATCTGTCAGCGAACTAAAACCATGGGTCGAAAGTTGTGACGATCTCAGCAGAGACTAGAACAAAGGATTTTGATGTTGCTATTTTTACATGTGGTGGCAAAACAATTGGGAAGGATGGCCCCTGACCGTAGGTTTGAATGGATGGAAAGAAGAAGGAACCATTTGACATCACTATAGAGATAGATACATTCTTTGAAGCACGGGATGCAATCAGAATAAATCTTGGTAAGTCACCTATTTATGAAATGCCCTCTGCTTTTGATTCTTCGTTGGAGACAGGACCATCGCGACATCATGGTGCCTTGCTAATTTTTTTTGAGATTCGCTTGTTGCTGGCAATATATCATGATGCTCTTGTCGATATTGAGAACATGTTGCACCGACCGAGTAAGGAGCGGAAATAATTCATGGTGAATTATTTGCATAAGAAAAATACAGGCAAAGAGATATGCATGAAGATTCATATTGGGGACTATGAAGTAGATTCAGTAGTTCTGGATATAGGCTCAGATATGAATATTCTAACAAATCAAACATGGAAGAAAATAGGGAATATGACATTGGGTTGGTCCCCTGTGCAGCTGCAATTGGATAATGAGGCTAAAGTACAACCAATCGGGTGTGTGTCGAACCTATTCATGTATGTTAAAGGTATGAATACCTATGCTGATTTTGATGTGATTGAAGTTATTGATGGTGGAGGATCCTATCCTTCATTGTTGGGGATCAAATGGGCCAATGATAGTATGGTAGTAATTAAATTCAAGAAGAATATGATGACATTTGAGAATCATGACATCAGAGTCATCGCTCCAATGGATCCGAACGAAGGATGGAGGTATATCGAGCCAGTGAAGGATTAAGTCGTCAGGGGATGGGATCATACTTACAACATTTCATATGATTACATCCACCAAAATTCGGATGGAGAACTTGGTTGGTGCAACGCTAGTTATGTGTCTTTTGATTTTGATGATGCGTTAGAAAACTGGAAAAATCGCATGCATGAGGTGTCATTCATGAAGTGAGGTCTAATCACATAGTCGTTGTGCCATGTCACAACTGAGACTGTCGAATTGCCAATCTACGAGGGGATTCCCAAGCTATCCATGTTCTTAACGGAGTTTGAAGAGAAGTATCAGAACCTCAGGGATTGTTAGCGCTAGAGGAAGCACTAAAGCCTTACTCCAGCACATTGGTGGGCGACCCTGAAGAAGACGATTAATGGATGGGTGCAGTGTCAAAGACTATTGATAGTTTTATTTGGAAAATTATAAGTATATGACACTGGGAGGTATGATGGGAGGAATGACCCCAACCATCATCTGATGGAATGCTAGGCCCTGTGGGCATCATGACCTAAGGATGAATGGGTCCATGCCTTTTTCCACACTTTGGATGAAATGTCGAGATCGTGGTACGTATTAGTGGATTTGCATAAAGAAATAACCACTTGGGAAGCGATGACAATTTTCTTTGCTCATACCTTCCATTTCTTGGATTCCAATCTTGATGTTCATAATGTGCTTCAGCTCATCTGGGATGTGTTGTTGAAGGTAGTTCTAGTCACATATCCAATGGATCCACATGCGCATTGCCACATGTAGTCGACGATGGAAAGTTATAATGTGTTTGGCGAACCTGAGGATGATGATTATTCTAGAAACATAAGGGAGTATGTATGTCGTAGCATGAGATATATCGACCGATCCGATGAACAAACCACTAAATATTAGAAAAGTCAACATTGGGACAAAGGAGAACCAAAAATTTGAAAGTGTTGGGGACTATTGGGACGAAGAAACCATGGTGAAGGTCATAGATCTACTGCATGAATTTCAATATATGTTTCCAACCAAATTCTCTAAAATGAAAGGGATCCTTGGTGATTTGGGAGAGATGAAGATTCGTTTGAATCCATATGCAAAATCGGTAAGGCAAAGGCCGTATCGCTTGAATCCATGATACAAGGAGAGGGTCAAATATAAGCTTGACAGGATGTTAGATGATGGAATAATTGAGCCAGTCCAAGAATCAAAATGGATCAATCCTATGATGGCCCAAGAAAAGAAAATAGGTGAAGTACAGATCTGTGTTGATCTGATCAGGAAATTGAATGATGCATCTATGCATGACCCATTTCTGACACCATTCACAGATGAAGTGCTAGGAGTAGGTAGTCAGTGGATGTACTCTTTCACATATGGATTCTTTGGTTATCACCAGATTAGGATCGCAAAGGAGGATTGGCATAAAACTACATTTTTTTACTAAATGGGGTTGTTTTCAGTACACAATGATGCCTTTCGGATTGATGAATGCACCTGCGATATTTTCCCAAGTTGTTGTCGCTGCATTCAAATATTTTATTTAGAAGTTCCTCCAAGTTTATATGGATGAGTGGATAGTGTATGGACTGATTAGGAATCATCTGGAAAACTTGCGACTGATGCTGGAAAGGTGTCGACAACATCAGATTGCGCTGAACTCAAATAAGTGTATTTTCTACTCAAATTTTGGGATGTTGCTGGGTCACATTCACAATATAATTTAATCCCATAATCCAATGGTTTCCATGTCTATAATTTGATAGAATCCTGTTGGTAATTTGACAACAACAATGTTTTTTTGTCGTCGGTGGGATATTGTCGGATAATCGACGACATGCCAAACCCCATCGAATTTCCGACTACCAGCTTGTCAAAAATTTGACTTCTCTTTCCGGATGACATAAGAAATGCTTTGTCAGATTTTTGATGGAGACATGTCGAATGTTCGATGACTCTTTAGTCATTGCTCCGACTGTGAATTCTAGATTGCGCAACTTCACCTTGTCATTTGTGCAATTCTTAGGTCTTCATGTTTCCAACGAAGACATGTCGAATGTCCAATGAATATTTATTCATTGCTCTGATGGTGAATTCTTGATTATCAAACTTCACCTTGTCAGTTGTGCAACGCTCAGGTTGTCATATTTCTGACAGGTTCTATTCAGTTTCTCGACGAACCGCTCTTGTCGGACTTATGGCAACCTCGTCGGACTAGGGCCACAGTTCGTTGGATAACCTATGGAATTATATATAGTTAAAACAAATTATACATATGGTCAACCCACAAATATGGTCAACCCCAAGCATAGAATATGGTCAGACCAAGTTTGTTATTGAAAATGACAATTTAATAAGAGAATCAAAGGACTTGGTTACATTGATGATCATAGGAACTAACAAGATCCAACTCTAAGATTGATGGCCAAGATATACTACTTAGAAATATATATATATTTGTTGGTTAATTCCTTTCAAGTTCCTACTCATGGAATGATTGGAAGATGTTTAATAAGTGGTCATAAAAATTACCCATGAAAGAGAATCAAGATCTGTACTCTTATATGCCACCTGAATAACATTGATATTCACCCAGTCACTACCATTGTTTCTTAAGCCAACTGCCAAGAATTATTCATTTTCACTCACAGCATAAATATTTAATGCCACTAATCCATCTTCACTTAGCTTGTTAGGGTCAAGCAAGACCTCTGCTTCTACTTCCATATTTTCCTTAGTATCATAAATTTATAAAACAAAAATCAAATAGTATCTTATGTCCCCACCCAACACGCAAAAAGGAAGAAGAAGAAAGAAAGAAAGAAAGGAAGAACAATCCAACCAAATTATTAACAAATAACTAAAATGTGTTCAAGAAACAAATCAAATTTTCGCAAATGACATTAAATTTTCACAAAAAAACGTTGATCATAATCCTTCAAACAATGCCTTTACAAAATACGTCCATCAATCTCTTCTCAGAATTTTAAGTATAACTTGACATACATGACACTCTGCGCTTGGAGCCCAGAGTTAAAGAAATATAAGTACTTATCACCATGTTTGGATGAACATCCATATCTAGGATGGTTAAAAAAAGTTGTGATGCGCTCTCTTAGTTTCTCTCTTGTCTCACAAGTATGTAGTATGGATTTAGTTAAGGCTTCTTGTTTCTAAAGAAAATCCTTCACCTCCTACACATCAGGGTCTTCAAGCCTGGCAGAAAAAATAATTGATATTTATCAAATGCTCAAATAAGACAAGGTTTATCATCATCTTCCATTCTTCAAAAGGAAAATATTTAATCTGTAGCAATCTCTAATTTTCCATTTGTAAAAAATTGTATTGGTTTACCAATAGAGCATCGGTTCAGAGTTTTCCACGATGTGGTTCTATGTTTCAAGAAAAAAAGAAACAACAAACAGACTGAGAAACAAAAATTAATAAATGGAGTCTAGAGGTTTCATATACAAGAAATTAAGAGATGGAAAAAACAACAACTCTAGATAAGAGGTAACATTCCTTTCATATTAGTACATAAATATGCACATTAAAAAATTTAGATGAACAAGAAAAACAGTATTTGAAATCCATTCAACATCTAGTAGTTAAGGTAAACATTTAAAATCTAAAATATCTAGTAAATGTTCGTGTTGTAGACGTCGGGTTAAAATCTTAGCACAAGCATGAGAGAAGTATATATTTGCAATTGAGGTAATGAGTGATGTGCAAAATTTTAGAAGTGCTCCGTCAATTGAAGCATCCAAAGCAAACTAAAAATATTTTCAAATCTTATGGTTATGGTAGTAGAGTGAACAGTCATATCAACCCAATAAACCAGTAGTAAAGCCTTGATTCAACCTCTAGCTTAACATGGGAACCTGTAGCATGACTTGAAGAAATTCATGATCATAGAAATCATATTCCAAGGTACATTCCTTTAGCCACATATTAGGTAGAAGAGTATACGCTACAGGTCATGAGGTTGTTTCATATTGGAATTTCTTGTGGTCTAGAATAAGGATGTGATCAGCCAAATATGAAATATAGACCCTTTTTATGAGGAAGCTCTTCCCATTTTGAGTCATCCTACTGAACAAAAAGAACACATAGGCCCTTTTTCTGAAGAATTTCTAATCTAGAGAAAAAGAACACATAGGAAAACTCAACCATCACATTCCCATGTTGCATGAAAAGTAGAGTTGTATCCCCATTGACCCCATATTTCCGTACAAGAACACACATACTGTCATATTTGGTAACTAAGTCGCTAAATGCATCTTCATCACAACAATTGTTTGATTATATTATGGTTATGCATGAACTTTGTTGTTTGGGAATTTTCATAGAAACATAAGTTATTTATCGGTTGATGCCAAGTGGACTGCATGGCTTTTATGGAGTTTTGGTTTTATGATTTTGCTGTAGGTTTTTTTGGGAATTTTCATGGAAACTTAAAGGATTTTATGGGTTGATTCCAAGTGGAATGCATGTCTCTTATAGAGTTATGGTTTTATGATTTTGTTGTATGTTGTTGCCTATGGAAAATTTGATAGACAATTCACTTGGCTGAATTGAATAGATAGCAGAGTTTTAGCCCAGTATGTTTTTTTCTTGCTTGTGTTGGGATTCTTGGTGGCCCACTTTGTTCATTATTGTTTATATTAATAGTTGAATAAAGTATTTAATAAAAAAAAATAAACCAAACCATAGGAAAAAAATATATTTACAAAAAGACTCACCAACATCATCCTATTTCCAAATGAAAAGAACCTATTTCATTTTTTATCCTCCTAATTCCAAACCAAATAGAATATATTTTATGTTTTGAACACTTTTCTCATCTTTATATTCCTTAGAGTCTTCACTCTTAGATTCCTCAAAACTTCTCTCCTCCTTTCTGGAAGGGGTTTTGATGATCCCTCCTACATTCTGTGCATCAAAACATAAAGCATTTCCATGAAAACCTAACTAACAAAGAGAAATAAAAAATTATTTACAACCAACTCATATCATTTCAAAGCAAACTAATAAACATGCACATACCTTTTTGACTTGCCAAGCTTGATACTTTTTTGTTTGGCTGGGAAACCTTTGCTACATGCTCCTAATTACAATTCCAAATAACAACACAAATACTCTATTGTGAACATTTTGAAAAGTATAGAAATGCTACAAAAACCCACTAACATAAAGTCATATTATATAGATTCTAGAATCTAGATATATAATAAAGACCTTTCCTAATACAATTATAAATTATACAACATAAATCAACTATAGGGAAGTAAGTCCCCTTTTGTATTTTTATAGTTATTTTAACAATTTTTATCTTCCTTTAGTCTAGGCTTCATTAGAGCCATTTTCTCATCCATCTTCTATAGTATATTTTGTCCAAATATTGCCTAGTATTCTAAGTGATCCTAACTTAATGGGGTTATTACCAATTACAAGAAAAGGCATTCTAGAAATCTTTGTCCTATGGCAACAATTACTTGTAATTGGTAAATGGATTAGAAATCTTTGTCCTATGACAAAGAATACTTTTTAGACAGGTCTATACCTTTTTTATAGCACTATGGGCAATTCTAGGTCAGTTTGTGGCCTCAAGCAGCCCTAAAACAACATTCATTTCTAATTCTGGTTTGATTGTGGGAAAAGACAACATTCATACCTAATTCTGGGCTGAGTGACCTTCATTACTTCTTAGTATATGTTTAAGCTTATTCAAGCTACTGGTTATGCTTACTCCTTCTTAGTTATGCTTGTTTAGTACCATATTGGTTCTAACATTCTAGTTAATGAACATGATATCAAAACTATTTCCATTATATTGGTAACATATGAAATTACAGTACTAGTATAACCCCATGTGATTGGCTCTATTCCTATGATATTGATATCAGAAGCAATATGTTAGATTGTTACGAACCATGTATAAATCTAACGACTCTAATATAAGGATACCATGTTCTATACATTATATACGTTGTTTCCCTACTATAAAAAGATAGTATATCCTCCTAATATGTGTAATGCTAATGTTATCCTATTCCTACGATATCCATAGGAATACTGAATTATACACTACCCAATTAGAGAGATACGGCTAATATGGACATAAATACCTAGGAATCAAGTATGATATCCATAATGTTACTCTTCACCTTACTTCACCTTAAAAGGGTCAAGTAGTTCCATATATAAGCTCTAATCTCACTACTTATGATGAATGGTACGTATGTTTCCATAATATATACTATATATTAATGTACAAGTAAGAAGTGTATCGAGTTTGTAAGCAGCTAACACCATGTATACATAATAGTGGGCCCGTTCAACTCTATCTATCATGTTACGTATTAACTAAGTATAAGGATGTTGGATTACCATGATTATGTCATAAGTGAATCCCTAATAAGTACACTACCCTATCACCAATATTTAACCAGTGGAAATAAGCAATGATAGGAATCAACCCAATACTATTGCTCAATATCATGGGTATAGCATAATACCTCTATTAGAGGCAACCTTATTTTCAATTTTGGGCATCCTTTAGGAGTCATTTCATGTGCAATAGTCTAAGCATCAACAATATGTGTCTTGAAAATGATTTGCAGTAGTCTAGATCTAAAAAAAATATCAAAATGATAAAAACAATATCAAAATTATAAAATCTCAATATCTGAGCTGTTATGGGCAAGTGTGTGGGTAAACAGAGTGATAAAACCTTAATCTGGGTTTATACCAGTGTTCTAACAACCATTAAAATTAATTCCAGGCATACTCCAACAGTCAAAATGTGAGTAAATTGAATTAATATTAGGTTTGTGGGTAGAGACAGAGTGAGAGAAACACACCTGGGCTTGTTTTTTAGAGTCCTAAACAACTTACCTTAGTTCTAGTATTTTGGGAGGACACATGTAGCTAAATCTTAGGATACACTAGCTCAAATCTAAAGAATAGTATCCTCCACTTCACTCATTTTTGGAATAGGATAAGAATGTATTGACACATCGATATTTCATAACCTTCTTAAGCCTTCCCCATTCATCTCTCTAATTTTCTCTTTGCCCAGTAAGCCTTGGATATCTTTCATTTGAAAGAAAAAAAACAAATATTTACATATGTTAAAATATACCGTAGTTATAACCATCTCATGGTGTATCACTTTAAATGTAATAAAATTTTTGTAAAGAAAAACATTTTACATAATTACATACTACTTTATTATAGAGGGTCATTTATGGGACATTTCAACATAGATTATTAAGGATGTTCCTTATACGATCCACAATGTGCAAAATATAGGGTCATTTTAGGTCGTAAAACTCAAGGAAGAGTCTTACCAAACCCATGACATTGAGTCAACAAGCACAATAAAAATATTCTTTAAGACTTGAACCCTCCAATGTATAACCTAGTGTACACCTATGACTTAAATTCATTCCCCATCTCTATAACCTATACAAGGATCTCTCATTACTAGCTTGGCTCCAACCTTGTAGGATTCTTTATTCGTCATAGGGCATCTTCATTGTCTTAGTTCTACTCACACCTTGGTCCTGTAAACCCTACAACCTCAAGGGAGGTCTCATACCCTTGATGGTACTATGGTTTATAAACTATGCAATGTCAGTAATTTTATTTCACAGTAGTAGATCTAATGTTAATTGAGTATATATTGATACATATATTTTATTGGAGATCAGGTCAATGTCTTAGCTTGCAAGGAATTGTAGCTATGTATGTAGAATCCTCCAATAATTGGATCGCTCTTGAGGAACTTTCACAAATATATTCTTCAACACAAGGAGACTCATCACCTACAATGGTAAATTCCATGTGATTTTCCATTCTTCTCTTTGCATTTCCATCATTAGGGTTTCTAGATTATTAAGGATGCAAAATAATGCTCGACCAAAGGGAGAGGAATTACTGGTTAATTAAAACTAGTTAGTTGGTTTAATTTCCTTATTTAAATACAAATGATAAAATAGTGTAAGTAACAATCACATATAAAATCCAAGTACCCTATAAACCTATAAAGGGAAAAGCAACTACAAATATATCTTAATCACCTTGTCCAAGTTGACCTAGTAAAGCAATTTACAATGGAGACATCAAACCTTTAATGGGATTTGTTGACCCTTGTTTTGTTATCATTTTTTGGCTAATGATTTACACATTGAACACGTGTTTTTTCACCTTTTGGCATATTTTCCATCGCTATTCAGCACCAGGTATGATCATATTTTGGATTTATGCAAGTTATGTTTTATTTCCCTTATTTCATGATTTTCTTGGTTAAATTTGATGACATGTAATGATATACTAATGCATGAAATTGTCATTGCAGAATCATGGTATTCACCGAACCAATGAGCAAGTATTGCATCCATCCTAGATATGCGCAGAACATATCTAGCACATCGTTCAGCTCACCGTTTGAATCGTCGAGCCAACCGTGCACTGCTGTTAATATATTCTTGAGTGATTAAATCTTGAAACAGATGGTAAAATATTTGTTGCCCACATTCCGGAGTGATAGAATGAACCCCCTTCTGGAATATTTCTCGTATGATGTCTCTGTGTGACACCTTGACACTAGCTATGATTAAGTTGAGTTTGTATGCCACATCACGCGCCAAAAAAGAACCAGATTTGCGAAGATAGAGGAAGATGTTATGAGTTTGCCTTTGTTTAGTTACTTGTCATAATTGTTGATTGATCATAAGAGTAGTCAACCAATGAAAGGGTCGAATTGCTCTCCCTTTGTCAAACATTATATATACAGACACTGTTATGCAAGAAAAAAAGGTTGATAATAGTTTCTTTTAGTTGATACATCTAATTAGTCAGTTCAAAAACTCTGTAACACTTTTTCTTTACTTTAATGGAAGTTCTGTGGATGTTGTGTATGATATTTTCTTAAGCTACGCGAGCCAGTTAGCACTATGATTGTTGGGAGGCCCCCCATCAACTAGAGATTTTTCTTCCTATGTATTTTCATTCTTCCTTTTATGCAATTAGTATAATTTCATCTATAATTTGTTTTTGCAACTTAGTCATTGAAATTGTTTAGGTAATTTATTTCTTGTAGCTTATACTTTGGTATTATGTTATTTATGTAATTTCCTTTGTGAGCTAAGCAATCGGTTTCATATAGATTAGTTTTTAATTTCCTTTTTGAGTATTTTTAGTTCATTTGCTTAATGTCATGATTGATATAATAGATTGCTTTGATCAAGTTACAATAGGTTCAGCCTTATTTACTTATGTTTTGTCATGAATTTGCTTAATTAGATTTCAGTTGTTCAATGATGCAAGGAATAACAATCGTTTTTTTTAAATTATGAATTAGTTTAGATAATTCTGCTATGAAATTTGATGACTAAGTAGGTTCAATTTCTGCTCTTTACATTTTAGTATCATATGCATGGGTCAGCTGTCCTCAAAGATCATTTAGATTATCTGTTTCTTGAAGTTTTAGTATTTTCTTCAGATAGACTGTCATTCGGGCCGTCTGTTCTGTCTATCATACAGACCTATGTTTCAGTATGTTATCCAGTCTTTGATTCAACTCTTAGTGTTTTTAACTTGTTTTAAGCTTGTTTTCTTAACTTTTCGATTATGTCTTGATAAATGGTAATTAGATAATGGTTGTGTCCTTTCTTACAACTTTGAATTAGATCATTTAAATTCTCATTAGGTTTTATTCTTATTTCTTCTTCCTCCTCATTTGATGTTTGAAATTATGTTTACTATGTTGCCTTGTAATTATGTCTTGGATTTGATTTAATTTATTCCTTTGCATGTGAAGTTTAAGTTCATTAATAGATTGGTATCTTGTGAACCATTCATAGCAATAAGGCTTGTTCTTTCCATCATGTAATTATTGAAGAAAACTATACGATAAGGTTTAAAATCATTTTATGAAGTTTTCTATTTTGGTTTTGTTTATTGAGTTTTCCATTTATTTATAAGTTAGGTATGTTTGCTTATAGTCTTGTTTTAACCTTTGCAAGTTAGGAAGTTATTTTCTTATAAACCATCATGTTTACTATCACTTGTAGTTGGATGTTTCTTAGTCTACATATTTTCATAGAGATTAAGTTAGATTTGATTCCCTTTAGTTTCTTCACCTCATTTGACATTCACTTTGACACTTCTCCTACTCTTGTTCCATTCACAGTGAACCCTTATCCTCAAAATAATCAAGGATAATGGAACTAGATAGTTAGTTTAAACCTTTATGTACATTTGTCAGTTACATGTATAGTTTCTTAGAAAGCATAACTAGTTGTTGTAATTCCTTCTTTCCACAATCATTCTTTAAAGTTGTTCAACAGTAAAATAAATCTCCTTAAATAGAATACTCCTTTATTATAACAATGTTTATATCCTTAGGTTTATAGCATAGAGTAGTATAATTTGATACCACTCTGGTCTAGCACTCTATTCAATTATCTTGATAGTTGAATTCTTAGGAGTTTGACTCAGTTTTTTATTTTGAAACATATTTCAATATTTTGTTTGCTGCAAGTATTACCACAATACCCTAGTAACCCCTCTACCTTCGCATATATTTTGTGACAACTCTAAGACTACCAACCCCAGTCGATAATTAAATATTAGGTGAATTATTCAAGACAATATTTTACCCAACTTTTTGGCGTCGTTTTTGGGGAGTTGTTTTGTAAGGTATAATAGATATAGGATGGCGGTGGGGGAGTGGTAAGATGAGAGGTAAGAACCTGCACATGTGTTATAACAGGTGTCCCAAAATCTAGTAGTAGCAGTAGCATAGGTTTCCCTCTATGTTTTTATGAACAAACCTAGAGATTCTCAGGATAGATTCGTTAATATAGTAAAATTTTGTTAAAATTATTATTAAGTTTTTATGGGTGACATAAAACCCCAACTATCAACTGAGTGGAAATCCATTGAAGAAAAAAAAACACCTATAGGAAGTAGTTCTACTGGAAACATAAAAGACTATTTCAAGAGATCTTAGAGGGCAAGCCATAGAAC
This sequence comes from Pseudotsuga menziesii, assembly GCA_001517045.1. NCBI lineage: Eukaryota > Viridiplantae > Streptophyta > Pinopsida > Pinales > Pinaceae > Pseudotsuga > Pseudotsuga menziesii. The sequence goes on along the minus strand of LPNX010112326.1, from coordinate 979,389 downwards.
AGATCCTGGTAGGAGGTCTAGAGGACCTCATTCTTGAAAAGGTCTAGAAGAAGTAGCCATTAGGAACCCTTAAACCTTCCACTAAGTCAAAAAATTAGATGATACAACCTTTATTTGGTGGAGGAATTAAACTTCACAAATTTTTTTAACCTTGCCTAGGTGAAAGCTCTCTTTAGAAATTCAATAAACATAGTAACCCCACAAATTGAAACATGCATAGTAGCATCTGCTATTCATATAAGACCCAATAAAAGAATGGGTGATCAGAGGAATATTTCTACTAGAAAAGAACATTGGGACTCCCCATCCTCACCTCAAAAGAAACCTTCTAGGTATACTCACTTTAGAAACCAAACTTACATGAAGAAGCAGGAAAAAGAACGAGCAACGAAGAGCAATTTCTGTCCAAAATGTGAAACTAAAATTCCCCGACATGAATATCCATTAAACAAAACCTCTACATGTCATATTTGTATGGGACATCATGTTTTCCCCAAGGGATCAAGATGGATCCTACCAAAATAGAGGTAATCATTAGACTCCCCTCTCCAAAAACTCTTCCCCCTCCTGATCTTTAAAAATATTGTGGATTATCATCACTTGTATATATGTAAATATGTGTATATTTATTTGAATAAATAAGAGTAATTTCTAATCATTTCTTTGTAGGGACTCTTTTTCTACATTTTCAAGCATAAAATAAATCATCTAACAAATGGTTTTGAAATTTGGTTACAAATGGGTCTTTCTATTTCTTTAAGCAGCACATGGGATATTACCTGAAAAAGAAAGTACTCTAAAAAACACTCAAAACATATCTTAACTTTGAATTTTTAGAATTCTTGTACATCATTTTCAAACCACTTATTTTATGATTTTGTTATGCTTCAGACATGTACATTTCCAATTACTTGAACCGTTGCTCAAAAGACTTACTTTAATCATCACGTTCTTCATAATTTTCAGACCTATGGACTACTAGCTCATCTACACTTGTTATAAAAACTTGACTCTTAAATATTTTTGAGGACACTCTAGGGTAAGTGGAATTTTTGCTTGTGGGGAACATTATCCTTTATAAAGAAGATAGACTGAGAGACCAAAGAACATCTTTAAGTTATTCTCTTTTGACACGATCTATAGTTAAGGCCATTTTATGAAAACAAAAAAAATTATACTATAAATCATGTGTTTAGTAGGGCTTAGCACGCTCTAGTACCAATCAACTTCCATATACTCAAAATATTTATACAAGGAAAACCCGTTGGGGTACTAAACATGCATGCTGGTAGAGATTCATTGCTAAGTAACAACTTAAAAACAATAAAGCTTGATAAATGAAAGTAATCCCGTCGGGGTGATGAATAGGCTCGCTGGCAGCGGGGCTATGCTTGCATGGTACCAAGATAAACCCGTCGAGGTACTGAACATGCCTGTTGGCAGCAGGCAATATCGGGTAAAAGAGATATGGTTAATGCACCACTAGGCACATGGTTCAAACAAAAAATATGTTTAGGCCTAGTGTTTATGAATACAAATAAATATATGTTTAGGCCTATTGTTTACGATGTCATTAAAGAATAACCATAAGGTGGCCTTGGATCTGACAATCTAAATTCAATCAATATCTAGGATATGAATATCCTAGAAATGGGACCCATAGCTGAAAATTGCCACAAAATTGAAGGTGTACTGAAAAATTCTTGAGATGACAAGATACCCTTACAACAAGGTAGGGATGACTAGTTTTCCCTATGGAATTTTCACTTATATTCTCATCCCATATTAAATGATAAATTTACATATCTAAATATTTGAGCACTGTTATTTTTTGGATAAATGCATATATATGAATCGTTTCAATCTCTTAGTTAGTCATTCTTTCTTTTACAAAATTACAATAGCATGATTGAACTTCTATTAATTTATTTTCAAATTACTCATTTTTCTTGTATGGTTTGCGGACATGGCATATCTTTGGTTTGGGGGAGGATTAGACTATCTGCCTTTATTTTTTCCAAGTTACTTATAAGAGATTCATTGCCAAATGACAAAGTGTTTGCAGGATAATGCAAATAGAGAAACTGGTCTTAAAATCTTGGATGAATAAGGAATAACACTAGAGAATTATTTCATATGACTTCTTTGTGGCTTGACAGCCTAGGGGGATCCACGATTAGCAACAACCTGATCTAGCAAGCTCCTTTTTACAGAAATCTGTATGAAGGATCAAATATTGGTATGAATAAAAAGTGAAATTATGATCTGAATAAAAATTTGACATTTTCGTATATATGGTTAAGTGTTCGCTTAATTTTGCTTGGGAAAAAAAATGATTCATGTGATTTGAGTCACATCCACGAGATATTATGAGTAATCTCGATTCATGATAGTATGAATTGGATCTAATACGATTTCATTTTACCTCCATATGGATATGATATGACTACATGGTACTTACTAGTCATCATGGCTCTCACATCACCCTTATCCTCTTTTCCGCTCGCATGCATAAGCTATCAGATAAGTCGAACCTCTTGTTAAACTAAGGCTATGATTATGAATATGGTTATGCATCCTTATTGATTTAAATGCTCAACCTGTCCAAAGTTTACTTTGGACATGGTTGAACTAACTAAACTTTAGAAACTCATTAAATTACACGTTTTTGATGGCACACATTTCAAATATTGCCATAATGTCATGATCGTCTTATTCGGGTATACAGGGTACTCGAACATGGTATCAGATCATTTATGAAGAGCCGCTTTCAGTTTTGATCAAGATCTGGAACCAGTGTTGCTGAAACTTTGAAAGGGTTTCTGGCTCTAGTTTTTATGTGCATTTATGTTCTGTGAGAGTTGTTCCATTGCATCTGGAGTGTCGTTTCCATTGGGAAATAGTTTTTGTTTCATCGAGAAATGTTTCTGTTTGTTCCAGAAACACCCATTTCAGAAAATCTAAAGGTATAATCTTACAGTGATGGATTTGTTTTTTTTTTTTTTAAATCTGTCATATTTTGGCAAATAAAAAATAGCGAGAAAACTTGAAAACGCAGACTTTTTGGGTAAGATAACCAAGATCTAACCCCATTGTGTGGAAAAATTTTTTTTTTTTGTTTTTGTTTTTCGTTTTTTTTTTTGTGATTTGCAAGAAAAAAGGTAAGCACGGAGAACGAAAGAGAAGAGTTAAAAAAAAAGCCCCCTTCCTATTTCCATTCTTTTATATACCTTTTAAACTTAGCTCACTTGGCCCAAAGTTGCTTTACTCCTTAATAGGTCTTGAGTTCAAGTCTTATTAAGCTACTTTTTAGTGCATGCAATTTCTATTTTTAAGTTACTTTATTGTAAAAGTGCATCTCACTTAAATAAAATAACATAAAAAATGAGTCACTTAATTCTTTTAATTTATTGCCGCACTATTTAAAGTAACATTATTGTAAAAGTGAACCTTACTTATTCTACAAAAGTGATTCACTTCAAAGAAAATTTATTGTAAAGTGATTGTCAAAGGTTGATCTTGGGAAGATGGGGGTTCTTTTTTTTAGCTGGTCAAGTTAATATCTGCCACGTCACTATTGGGGACATCTTCAACATTTTCTTTGATCAAGCATAACTTTATCATCAAGAATCAGTTTTCAGTGCTGTTTTTTTTAAAACCACATATTTTTGCGATCTCTTTGCATCTAGGCAGTTAGTTTCTATTCTTTTAGTCATTATTTTATAGTATGTCCACCCCTTGTGATATTATACATACAAGTTCTAACTATTTATCGTGGAAATCTTGTATGGAGGATATTCTACGAAGTAGGGGGATTTTCAGGATAACCTCAGGGAAAGAAACAGAACCCACTGATGATGATAAGAAAATTAAATGGGAAAATATATGTGATGAAGCTTGTAGATTGATTGGGATGTCAATCTCTACTGATTTGCAATTCCACATATCTGGAATTGATGAACCTGATATTGCTTGGGAAAAGTTGGAATCTGTGTTTGGTAAACACAGTGAAATTTGGGGTCATCAACTTGAGAATGAGTTGATTTCCTTGAATCCAAATGATTTCTCATGCATTCAAGACTATTTATCTAAGTATAAAACTCTTAAACTCTTATGTGCAGAATANAAGAAGACAAACAATGTATTTATCATATTCTTTCCAAACTTGGACCTGCATATTCTGTTTTTGTATCTACATTCTACTCCATGAAAGAATCCTTAACTGGAACTAGCTATCAAGAGCCTAGAATCGAATCCTTTTGTAATTCCCCATAAGAGAGCAAGATAAGCTCATTCATCTTGGAATAATTAACAATGCATATACATATGGGAAAGCCTTATTGTCCCAACAGAAGGAAAAGTCCAAGCCTCGCAAGAAACAAAATTTTCGCAATAATAGGCCAACCAACAAGGGTCCCTTGAACCCTCTTAGTTAGCTCCTTCTTTAAAAAATGAGAAAGGATCCAAGCCAAAAGGAAAGAAGACTGAGCGTCATTGCAATTTTTGTAGGAAAGATAATCACGATGAATCTAAGTGTTTCAAGAAGATGACAGCCTTGGAAGCATCAATGAAGAAGAACCATATCATCCTAGATTCGTCTTCAGAATATACCTCTCATGGACATGCACTTTGTGATTCTTGTTACTCTTATACAACATCTTGTTCTTCTACTTCAATTGAATGGCTCATTGATTCTGAAGCATATTATTATATGGCTAAGGATCAAGCCATATTTTCTACTATGCATGAATGTAACACCAAACAAATATTTGTTGGTGATGATAGATCTCTAAGTGTTGTAGAATCTGGAACAGTTCCAGTAGAAAATGGTCATTTCAGTGATGTACTATGTGTTGCAAAAATTTTCTGCAATTTGTTATCAGTCTATCAAATTACTCATTTAGATGAAGGTAAAACTGTGACGTTTACACCTCACCAAGTTGTAATCAAAGATTTTAAAAATCCTCAAAATGTCCTTGCTACTAAAACTGTTGATGATATTACCAAGTTGTACAAATTTAACAACTTTGGGTCATCACCTTTTCCTTCAGTTTTTGTTGCTCATAGTGATAACTTGAGCAAACTTTGGCATGAGCGATTTGGTCACTTAAATTATCACTCATTGCAACAACTATGTAAAGAAAATATGGTGACTGGTCTTTTGATGGTATCTTGCAAGGATAGTGTTTGTTCCGGTTGTGTACTTGGAAAACATCGTCGGGACATTTTTGACAAACGTGCCTCTTGGCACACCTCGGTTCCCTTTGAGCTTGTGCATAGTGACTTGTGTTGACCTCTTCCATCTACTTCCTTTTTCTGGTTTCAAATATTTCTTAACTTTCATTGATGACTACTCCAGACGCACTTGGATTTACTTCCTAAAACTTAAGAGCGGAGTATTTAACATGTTCTTGGCCTACAAGGCCCTTGTTGAAAAACAATCTGATCATCAAATTATTAAGTTAAGATCTGGAAATGGAAGAGAATATGTTAACAAGAAGTTCACTACTTTTTGCACTGAACAAGGTGTTAGAATAATCAACCCATAGTTTATCCACTTAGACATTAATTTAATTATTTCTGTCTTATTAGCCTAGTTCATGTGTCCCACCTTGTGCAAGTTGTCTTTTACCTATCCATAGTGGTAAAACTTGCCTTATTTGACTCATGTAGTGCATGGGAGAGCCCAAGGAATCAAATCTGCTTTATTCCTGGCCTCCTAGGTGCCCTTCTGCGTTTTCTACTTTATTCCCTGCTTTTTCAGTGTTTTAAGGCAAATGGAAAAGCTAGACTAGCTGAGCTGAACTAGTTTTTTGTCCTCTTCATCCTCCACTCTTTTATCCATGAAAAAGCATGTATGAGCTGCCATTCCACCACTCTTTATCTTTCCTAAGCCATTTTTCTAATTCGTGAGCTCCATGAAAGATTTGGGATCAACTTTTTACACCTATGGGGGATTTGCTTATTTTTAGTAAGCCTGATTTATGCTAGATTCGAATTGATCCTCATGCATTTGAATCCCTGATGTATGTTATTTATTCATAAACGTATTATGTTACAGGGTTGGCTATTGTACACTAATTTAATACAGTTTAGTGTTCAGCTCCAATTTCAGTCTCTTTTGTGAGTGATTTTTCATGATCAATTGTTAATTGTTGTGAGTCAAATTAATCTATCACTGGGTTCAATTTCCACATGGCATCAGAGCCATTGTATATTGTTTTCTCTCCTCCAAAATTGTTTTGCAGGTTCGACATCAATGACTGGGAGCCTTCTAATGGATCAATCACAGAAAACTATCTTGACTCCCTTCAATTTCTTTGAATGGAAAGCAGAGATGGAGATACTATTGAGAGTGAAAGGCCTCTACAAGGTGACTATGGCAACAAAAGCAGAGCCCAATGTAGCTACAGAGAAGATAAAATGGCACAACAGGAGGGATGATGCTTATGGCCTCGTGTGTCTGAGTATTTCCAGAGACCTCCTTTTCCATCTCGATGGATTGACATCACCGAATGAAGTATGGGAGAAGCTTTCTGATCTTTTTGGAAAGACAGATGAGATGAGGGGACATCAAATCGAAAACGAGCTGATTTCTCTGACTCCAAATAGATTTGAATCCCTGCAGCTATATTTCTCCAAGTTCAAAGCACTAGTTTTGCAGCTGAAATAGTGTGGGATCTAAAAGAAAGATGATCAGCTCGTTCTGGCCATCCTCTCGAAGCTAGGCCCTGACTGTTCAGTGTTTTTTTCGACCTTCTATGTGACAAAATTGACAGCTCAAACCTGGAAGATGCCTAGCCTTGCATATTTCATGGAATCTCTCACACAAGAACATGATAAGCTGGTGATGATGGTCACCATCAAACCATCCAAAGATCAAGCTTTGATTGCTGGATATTTGAAGGTGGATTCAAAAAGTAAAAAGAAAGCTAAAAATCCACTTGAGCAAAAGAGAGACAAGAAACAGTCTCCGGAGGATCCACAAGGTTCCAAGAAGAATTACCAGAAGAAGAAAAACAAAGGTGAAATGAGCAAGTGCGCATATTGCAATAAGGGGAATCACACTGAAAGCTCTTGTATGAAGAAGCAAATAGATATGCTGACCCAACTCCTAGAGAAGAATGGGATTTCCCTTCCAGAAAGCTCAAAGAAGAGAGAAGGAGGATCATGTTTAGATGACAGAGAGAGAGTTCATGCATTGGTTGCTGGCACATCAAGCTCACCCAGTTTTATCATTGATTCTGGAGCTTCAAGACACATGGTTTCGACCAAGGAGGCCTTCTCCTCACTTGAAAATTCGAAAGGACCATCTATAGTACTTGGAGATGACTCCCTCACTGAAAGTTTGGGCAAAGGGAGGATTGATCTTGATCATGGTCAGTTCAGCAATGTCTTGTATGTTCCTTGTCTTGCCTCCAACCTCTTGTCAGTGTACCAGATGACCCACACTGGGTCTCCTAAGAAATTCATATTCTCACCTGATGAACTTGAGATCACAGAGATCTCAAGTGGTAGAGTCATTGCAAAAGGAGTTTCAAATCATGCTCAAAAGGTATACATGTTCTCACACTTCCTACCCTACTCAAACCCCTCTGCTCTTCTGATTCATGCTAATGAAGCAAGCAAGATTTGGAATGAAATATTTGGCCACCTAAACTACAAATATCTTTCTGATCTTAGTGAAAAAGAGATGGTCATAGGGTTTCCCAAGATAAAATTTTCCAAAGGAGTCTGCCAAGGTTGTATCCTAGGAAAACACCCACAGCACAAATTTGAGAGAGCTAGTCATGAGAGAACCTCTGCACCCCTCGAGCTGATCCACAGTGATGTTTCTGGCCCATTCCCTCATATTTCCATGAGTCAGGACAAATATGCATTGACTTTCATTGATGAATTTTCTAGGTATTGCTGGGTTCACTTCCTAAAACACAAGTCTGAAGTTTTTGGCCTATTCAAAGTCTTTAAGGCTTTGGTTGAAAACCAGTCTGGAAGGAAACTCAAGGCTCTCAGATATGACAATGGTGGTGAGTATGTCAAGTCTAAGTTTATTAACTATTATGCAAATGCAGGTATTCAGATGCAGCATTCTATCCCTTACACACCACAACAAAATGGTGTTGCTAAGAGGAAGAACAGATCACTGAAGGAGATGGCAACATGCATGATGGAGGCAAAAACTTTTCCACCAAAGTACTGGGCCAAAGCTATCAACTTTGAAGCCTATATTTATAATAGGGTGCCTCATAAACATCTTTATGGTATGAATCCCTTTGAAGCATGGAGTGGGCACAAGCTAGATGTGACCCATTTCATAGTTTTTGGCTCAAAGGCTTGGGCTAGAATTCCAACAGAGAAGAGGAAGGCTTTGCAGCCCCAAAGCCAAGAGTGTCTTTTTGTTGGATACTCTGAATATTAAAAAGGGTACAAATTGATAAATTTGAGCACAAACAAATCCTTCATTGAAAGGTGTGTTTAGTTTGAAGAAGAACCCCTTGCAGCAGTGGAAGTTGGTGAAGCCTCTTCACCACCTGAACCTCAAGAAGTAAGTAAAGAGTTTGTTGAACATGCTGATTCTGATTTTTCTAATGGAAATGAGTTTATTACAAACCCTAACATCCCTACAAGGCCAAAATGGGCATCCAAGACACTACATGTGGCAGGAGAGCTAGCTGGGGATCCCAATGACCCAAGGAGGACTAGATCTCAATTTGAGAGTGGTCTGTGCATGAAGGATCCTATGTTTGCTGAAAAATTATTTTTGATGGTGGAGTCTAATCCTCAAACATATGAAGAAGTAGAAGGATATCCAATATGGAAAACAGCCATGAAGGAGGAGTTCATCTCACTCCAGAAGAGAAACACATGGGAGCTAGTGGATCTTCCTCCAGGGAGAAAACTAGTACAGTGTAAGTGGGTCTATAAGACCAAATTTGCTGCTGATGGTTCACCACTGAAGTACAAGGCCAGATTGGTAGCCAAGGTCTACTCGCAGGTTCATGGAATAGATTACAATGAGACCTTTTCCCCAGTGGCAAATATGGATTCCATCAGGCTAGCCTTAGCCATTGCATCCTCAAGGCAATGGGAGGTACATCAAATGGATGTAAAATGTGCCTTCCTGAATGGATATTTCATTGAAGAGATATATATGCAGCAGCCTCAAGGTTTTGCTTCTAACCCTTCTCTTGTGTGAAGGTTGAGAAAGTCATTGTATGGGCTAAAGCAAGCCCCCAAGGCTTGGTATGCCAAGATCGATAGCTTCTTGCTATCACTGAATTTTGTTCGGAGCAAATCAGATCCAGATGTCTATTTTAAGTTAGTTAATGGTTTATTAATGATCATTGTGTTATATTTTGATGACCTCCTCATTACAGGAAGCTCACAGGCTGATACTGCTTCCTTAAAGAGTGCTATGAACCAAGCCTTCTCCATGACAGATTTGGGGCTCTTAAGTCAATTTTTGGGGCTTGAGATTGCTCAAAACAAAGCTGGAATCAAGGTGCACCAGTCCAAATATGCCTTGGAATTGCTGAACAAATTCAGAATGAAGGATTGCAAAGCAAGTAAAACTCCTTCCCTTTCAGGAGTGAAGATGGAAGAAGATGATTCTTCACCTATGGTAAACAATACAATGTATAGGCAATTGATTGGATGTTTGTTGTATCTGACACATACTAGACCTGATATTTGTTATGCAGTAAGTGTGGCTTCTATATACATGGATAAGCCTCATGAGATCCATTGGAAAGAAGCCAAAAGGATCCTTAACTTTGTTCAGGGAACAAGGACACATGGGATCTTCTATAAAGCAAAATCTGATCTTGATTTGATTGGATTTACTGACAGTGATTGGGTAGGTGATAGCACAGATAGAAAGTCCACATCAGGATATGTGTTCATGCTTGCAGAAGGGAAAATTAGCTGGTCAAGCAAGAAACATAGTGCCATTGCACTCTCATCTACAGAAGCAGAGTACAGAGGATTTGTTAATGCAGCAACTCAATGTTTATGGTTGCAGGGTTTACTTGCAGAGTGTGGCTTCGAAATAGAGTACTCAACTACCATCTATTGTGATAACCAGAGTACCATTCGAATCTACAAAGATCCAGACACATTGAGATCCATATGCACTACATCAGAGAACTTCTATATGATGGCACCATTCACCTACTCTTCTGCTCATCTTCAGAACAAGTAGCTGATATCTTCACCAAAGCATTTTGTGAGAAGACCTTCAGCAATCTCAAATCACTACTGGGGGTTGCTGATCATGCTGTGAAAGCATGAGTGAAGACAAGATTCCAAAATTTTGTTTTACAGTCCATGTTTAAGGGAGGATTTTCCCAAGTTGGTTTTGCCTCTTTCCTTGTTTAAATGGACATGCAGTATGTAAAGGGTGACTAAGCCTTGTTGCTAGGCCTTATAATTTTCTGATATATTAATCATAAGTCAGGATTAAGGGGGGGTGTTAGAATAATCAACCCATAGCTTACCCACTTAGACATTAATTTAATTATTTCTGTCTTATTAGCCTAGTTCATGTGTCCCAACTTGTGGAAGTTGTCTTTTACCTATCCATAGTGGTCAAAATTGCCTTATTTGACTCATGTAGCACATGGGAGAGCCCAAGGAATAAAATCTGCTTTATTCCTGGCCTCCTAGATGCCCTTCTGCTTTTTCTGCTTTATTCCCTGCTTTTTCAGTGTTTTAAGGCAAATGGAAAAGCTAGACTAGGTGAGGTGAACTATTTTTTTGTCTTCTTCATCCTCCACTCTTTTCTCCATGAAAAAGCATGTATGAGATGCAATTCCACCACTCTTTATCTTTCCTAAGCCATTTTTCTAATTCGTGAGCTCCATGACAGATTTGGGATCAACTTTTTACACCTATGGGGGATTTGCTTATTTTTAGTAAGCCTGCTTTATGCTAGATTCAAATTTCTCCTCATGAATTCGAATCCCCGATGTATTTTATTTATTCAACAACCTATTATGTTATATGGTTGGCTATTGTACACTGATTTAATACATTTTAGTGTTCAGCTCCAATTTCAGTCTCTTTTGTGAGTGATTTTGCATGATCAATTGTTAATTGTTGTGAGTAAAATTAATCTATCATTGGGTTCAATTTACACACAAGGAATCCAAAAACAACACACTGTTCCATATCCACCACAACAAAATGGTGTAGCTGAATGAAAGAACCACACTTTAAAAGAAATGGCTAATTGTATGATCCAATATAAGGGACTACGTCTTCAATATTGGGTTGAGGCCATAAATTGTGCAAATTACATAGTTAATCACACACCCACTAAAGTTTTACAAGGTATAACACCGAAAGAAGCATGGAGTAAAATTAAACTAGATCTAAGTCACTTTCGTGTGTTTGGTTGTGAAGCATGGGCTCACATTCCAGATGAAGAATGGAAAGCATTGCAGCCTAAAATTGAAAAGTGCATATTTGTTGGATATTCATAAGATGTAAAAGGTTATAGACTTCTTCAGCCACATTCTCATGATATAATCATTAGAAGAGATGTTAAATTTGATGAAAATATCTTGGCCTATGAGCCTAACTTGGTGGGTGTGCCATCTTTGGCCTACAAGCCTGATTTGATGATTGTGCCTTCTTCTTCTTCTTCTTCCAACTTCCTTGACAGGTTTCCAACTCTAGTTTCTGATGATGACAGTGAGGATGAAAATCCACCTCTTCCTGCTCATGTTCCTCTAATTGCACCAGCACCAATGCTTCCTCGATGGGTCCGTTCAACATGTAAAGAAGCTGGTGATCTTGTCGGTGATCCTAGAGATCAACGTCGAACACATTCTCAGTTTCAGCGAGCCTCTTCTCTTTTGGCTCAAGTTTCTGAGAATCATGATCCAGAAAATTTTGCAGAAGCTTTCGAAAATCCAGATTGGGATGTAGCTATGGATGAAGAATATCATTCCTTAATGATGAACGATACTTGGGATCTTGTTCCTCTTCCAAAAGGAAGAAAACTTGTCAGATGTAAATGGGTTTACAGAACTAAGTATGCATCAGATGAAAGTGTTGAAAGACTTAAGGAAAGGCTAGTTGCCAAAGGTTTTTCCCAAGTTGAAGGGATTGACTACAATGAAACCTTTGCTCCTATCACAAAAATGAATTCCATCCACCTTGTTCTTTCCCTTGCCGCCTTGCATAACTGGGAATTCCATCAAATGGATTTCAAGTATGCCTTTTTACATGGTGATTTACAGGAGGAAATTTATATGGAACAACCTCCTGAATATGTTCAGGATAACTATAGCCTTGTCTGTCTCCTTAATAAATCCTTATATGGCCTTAAGCAAGCTCCTAGAGCTTGGTATGTGAAAATGGATAGCTTTCTCCTTGACACTGGTTTTTCTAGATGCCATTATGACCCCAATGTCTATACCAAGAAAGTAGGAAACCATCTCATCATACTTGTTCTTTATGTTGATGATCTTATCCTTATTGGTAGTAACCCTAAACTTATAACCCATGTGAAATCCAGTCTTAAGCAAAATTTTGAAATGTCAGACTTAGGACATTTGCATTATTTTCTTGGTCTCCAAGTCTTGCAAACCAAAGAAGGAATATTTCTTTCCCAATCTAAGTAGGCTTGTGACCTACTTCGTCGCTTCCACATGGAATATTGTAAACCAACCCCTTCTCCCTTCCAGTCTGGAGTCAAACTTTGTGCCACTTGTACTTCCCCTGAAGTAGATGCCACCTTGTATTGTTAGCTTGTTGGTAGTCTTTTATACTTGACTCATTCCCATATTGACCTTTCCTTTTCCATTGGTCGTGTTTCCCGTTATATGCAAACTCCTCATGAAATTCACTAGAAAGCAACAATAGGCTCTAATTCCTCCTTCCTTCTCCTAATAGTGTCACTTTTGTAAATACTTCAATCCTATCCCAAGTTGTTCTTAAGGGAGGATGTTAGGATATTTAGACACTTATGAGTTAGTTAAGATCAACTTGTGTAATATATCTGTTAGGTAAAGTGTGTTTCTTTAGCATGCATTTGTAAATATTCTATTTTGATGGTCACAATATGCTCTAAACATAAAGTGATCCGACGGTTCAACTTCTCTTAGATCATACCTATCATTTGATTGTGGCTTAACACCCGATTGGTCCATGATCTCTTTTTAAAGAGCATGGAGGGTCCTTGGCTAGTTGATCGATTATGAGAAGATCATGTAACTTTCTTTCTTTTTCATGATAAATTGCTCCAAGTACCTATTTGGCTGGGGCCAGGGACTGTTTCGCTATCGAGGGTTTTAACCATGTGACAAACATCGGTGTGTTGATCTGTGATCTATTTGTGTGAAGCAGTTGCTCAAGGTGTTCGGTATTTTGGGAGTACCCTATGTACCCGAACATGTCTAAGCATGCTAAGCTGTTTACATGATCATTTGGTAGGTTGAATGCGGCATGTTTTAAACCAACACCATGCAAAACTTCTCCCACTCCATCGTTTTCACTAACCATTACCACTGTAGAGAATTTTAGCCACCTTTCTCTCATACTCCCTGCAAACCCTGAATCATTCCCTTTGCTTAAACCATGCCGAATCGATTTGGTCCAGAAAGCTACCAAGATTTATTCCAAATGACAGAGTTCAGAGAATGTCAGGAATTATTTTTCCACGCCGGTTGGAACCCGTTTCTCCATCTACTGCAAGGATATGATGAGGAAATATCATTTATTTTTGCGATGGGGTTTGATGGGAGAATGGATAGGGTAGGAAATCTTTCCTTCCAAGTCCTAGAGGAATCAATTGCACACGCAACCAAGCCATTAGATTTTTATCATTCAAGATATCATTATGTTAGGATCTTTAACTGAGAGAATAATAAGCATAGAAATCAAACACAAGAGACAATAGACACAAATATTTTCCTCGGGGAAACCATTAAGGAGAAAACCCCACAATTTCCTCAGAGATATAATCAACAACAAAAGTAAAACCCAAAACAGTAAAATGATCTCTTAACAACAGTAGTCTCTCTCTCTCTTGTCTCGACTTCTTCCTCTCTCTCAGTTATGTGCTACAACTGAGTGTGAGTGAATGTGTGTTAAATAGAGAGTGAGACTCTCTATTTATATTCTTTAGTTCACTTTATTTCTAGTCCAACATGTTAGCCTCACTTAACAATTATTTACCAGGGACGACATCTCTAGAAGAGTCTAATAACCCTAGTGCCCCAGAACTGTGGGGACTTTTCCCTCCGATCAACAAGGAGGGTTAACATTAACTTAATTGTGGGGACTATTGGCTTGAATTAAATTAGATCACCTAGGGAGGACTTCTCTAGGAGAGTCTAATAACCCTAGGGCCCCACAAATGTGGGGACTTTAACCCTTGAACAATAGGGAGGGTTTCCCTCTATGAATTTACATGACTTGTTTACATTATTGAATCTCCCGATCGGAACATTGAGGCATGACATAACTCAATTACATTACAGATATTTCCCAAAATAAACATTGGGGTATAATACATAGAATATACAAGTGAATACATTCTGAAGTTACAAATACATCAATGCTCTCTCTTAACTAGGAAGGTATGTATTCTCTCGACACAATTTATTAGCATGGGTCTTCTTCTCTTTATCATATATATCATCATCAAGTTCTCTTCATATTCAAGTCATCTTTATTACTGGATCTGGATCATCTCTGGATCATCATCATTGGATCTGGATCATCACTAGTTCATCATCACTGGATCTGGATCATCACTATTGGATCATCACTGGATCATCATCTCGATTCTTCTCGGCATAGTAAGTTCTACAAATCCAGTCCTTTTTCATGTTGGTTGTATGCTTAGCATCCATGTAGGTCCTCTTCAGTGCTTATATTTGACCCTTAGTTAGAACAACCCACCCAACACTTACATCTGACCATGGGAGGAACACATCCAAGAACCATGTAAAAAACGATCAGCACTGATATATGACCATGGGAGGAACACATCCAAGAACCATGTCAGAAATTCTTAGCACTTATATCCATCCATGTGGGGAACACATCCCACATCCATACTAGAAGGGATCAACACTTATATCTAGCCATGTGGGGAACACATCTCGTATCCATTCTAGAAAGGCTCTACAGTTACATATGATCATGTGGGAACACATGCCACAGTCACATCAAAATGGCTCCGCACTTACATATTATCATGTGGAAACATATCCCATAGTCACATTAGAATGGATCTTCCCTTACATCTAATCAGGTGGGAACACATCCCATAGTCACATCAGAATGGCTCTCAGACTCATCACCTCCTATTGGAGGGAACCTCGATCTGGAGAACACCAAGCTTCTCCATGAAGTACTCAAACTTCATTCTAGCCAATGGCTTGGTTAACACATCAGCTATTTTTTCATCCGTCACAACATACTAGAGCTTCACTGCTCCTCTCTGCACCAAATCCCTGACATAGTGATATTTGATCTCGATATGCTTCTACTTGTCATGGAACACTGGGTTCTCAGACAACTTCACACAACTCTGGTTGTCGCAATATATACAAGTAGCATCCAAGTGGAGATCAAATAAATTAGATGGTAGCTTTCTAAGACACATTGCCTCACAGCTAGTTGAACAAGTTGCGACATACTCTACTTTAGCTGTACTCAGTGCCACACAAGATTGTTTCCTGTTGAACCAAGGGATCACACCTGATACCATACTAAAGCAGCACCCTGAAGTGCTCTTTCTATCATTGCCATTTCCTGCCCAATCTGAATCAACATAACCTTCTAGGTTAATATTCTCATCAGCCTTATACTTGAGCCCATAATCAACTGTACCCTTTAAGTACCTCAGAATATGCTTTGCAACCATCAGGTGAACATGTCTCAATGTGTTCACAACAAGGCAACTATCTGGTCTCGTATTCATCAGGTACAACAAGGAACAAATCATATGACGATACATCGTGGCATCAACCAAATCTTATGAAGCGTCACTCAATAGCTTTAGGTTCAATGCCATATGTGTGGTTATGGCCTTGTAGTCCATCATCCTAAACCTCTTCAATATCTCAATTGCATACTTCCCTTGTCCCAGGGAGATTCTGCCACACCTCCATGCCTAGAAGGTAGTGCATCATATCCAATTCCTTCATCTCGAACTCGGCAGGAAGTCTCCTTCTTGCAACTTCTGTTAGGAACAAGTCATTGACATATAACGAGAGCATCACTAGTCTTCGACCTTCAACCTTGAAGAAAAGATTGGAATCTGCTTTACTCTTAGTAAATCCTAGATTCATCAGTAATATGTCCATCCTATCATACCATGTCGAACCTCGGGATCTTCTGCAGTCACTCCCTCTAAAGCGGAGCATTATTCTTCCTCTATATTCCGTACTCTATGTATTATGTACTGGAGTGACAAGTAGCTTTCTCTACTAATATTATTCTATGTATTAATCTAGGGTTACTGGATACCAAGATCCTCTATCCTGAAAGCATTCTTCTTGCACCCATTTGTGATGTTGTCATCCTCTATAGGATTTCACTTTCAACCTTGTAGAAAAGTTTAATATCTTCATCACTCTAGGTGATCTTCAAGCTCCTCATGTATGTGTTATCCCATCGGTGTCTTCTGAACTCGTACAAGGTCTTCTTTAATTTGCACACATGAGTCTGCCTGTCATGTGCCTTAACTCCCACGTGATGAAAATGTCTCTTTGTAGTCTATTCCTTCTTTCTATGAGAAGCCTCATGCTACGAATCTTTCCTTGTATCCCACAGACTTCTCTTCAGGTATCAATACTACATCCTAGACATCAGTCTTCTTGAACTTGTATTCTCCTTTCCTTTCTTCTTGGCTACTTCTTCATAGCTGGAAGTCTCTACATCAATGATGTCATTCAACAGTGTCACATAACTGGAGTGTCTCTGAGGCCTCTTTATTTCTTTTGAAAGTATCGTCATATTATTCTTCATCTTGGATTGTTTCTTGAACTGTCATCACTTGTTTTTCGGAACAAGTCTCGTCCTTCTTTTCTTGCAGGTGGTTGTACATGATCTTTCCTACAAGTCAAATGCACCATTTGTATGATTAGAAACATTTCATAATTCATATTCATAATGGTAAATTCTTATGCATAAAGATATAATCATGCAACTATTTTATCCAATACAACATTCGTCCATATCTCACGGAAACTTTTTAAATGCCTTCCATCTCTACCAGGACAACATTGCGATTGTGCACTAATCCAATATGTTAGCAAAGAGGATTCATTCTAGATAAGTAGCAATGGATAGTTGTATAGCACCATGATCTACTTACCCATCACATGCATATTAGTAGTATAGTGTCATTAATGCAAGCATCCTATCATGCATAACACATCAATATGAATATAAACAAGTGCATAACAAAACAATATCATGAAATAACAATTGAATACTTATCTTTATTTGTTTCATGGGTAGACTCCTTCTTTCAGCTTCATCATCTTCTTCATTCATAACAACATCATTTCATATCCAAATGGTCAAAATCGATAAGAGGCTCTTCAAGAATCGAGTTCTTCATATTCCTCATCGCTTGAGGTATATTCTTTGAATCGTGAAATATTTATCTTCATTTGCTCCCATCTTCTCTTATTGTGAGTCGAGATTCTTCTTGTGTTTTCTCTTCCCAGAGTCTGTTGAAAGTAATCACTTCCTTCTGGAACACATTCTTTGAATGAATGAATCCCATGATCCTGGGAGGCCATTCAAGGTGGTTATCACAACTTCTGCATTCTCCACTTCTTCTTCTACTGCCTCAAGTTGTTCTTTCATTTGAGAGACCCTTGTAAAGTATGATTGTATGGTCTCTGCATTCTGAATCTTCACATTCTTCAACTATTTTCTCAAAGTCATCTTCCAATTTATGTTCTTTCCTTCAAATATCTTGATCAAGGAATCAAACATCTCTTTCGGTGTCTTTAGGGAAGACACTTGTTGTATAAGGTGATTCGTGATTGAATCAACAATGATCTTCTTGGCCTTGACCATGTTCTTCTTGTGTAAGGCTTTTAGCCTCATCTCGCTCTAGAACTGGAACCTCTCTACTTATGTAGGTGTCCAATTCATTTCCTTCAAGAACTAGTGAGATCCTACACTTCCATTATTGGAAGTGGTCAGCCTCACCAAGCTTGTCATCATTAGAGGAAATTTGGGGTCTAAAATGGGCCTTATAAGAAAATGTGCCAATAATAAATTTTGTGAGTTGGAATTCAAGAACCAATAGAATTTCAATAAAATGAGTCAACCATAATGGTTGAATTAACATATTTTTCATAAAAGAAAACTACATTTTTTGTTCATATTTTCGACATATCTCCCTATGTTTTAACTCAAATTTCAATCAGGAGAGCTCGTTGGATGTGGTATTTAATTATGCATCCAACTAGTACCCACACTGCATACTTTTGATAGACCCCGCTACCCCAAAAACAAGAAATACCTGAAAAAACGCGATGATGATGTCATCATCACATTTTTTTAGGTATTTCTTATTTTTGGGGTAGCCCGGTCCGTCAAAAATATGCAGTGGGGGTACTCATTGGATACATAATTAAATTCTACATCCAACGAGCTCTTGTGCTCATAATTTGAGTAAAAACACAATGAGATATGTCGAATATATGAACACAAAAAGTAGTTTTTTTCATTCTTCCTCCAAAATTAATAAATATTATTTTATTATTTTCCTTTGGAGGCCCATTTTAGACCTTAAATTTCCTCGAATGCAATATAGTGTGATTATTCATCTTGAAATGACAACCTTAATTGTAAATAGCAAAAGATTAGATCTTACCGATTTGAGGTGTCCATCTTGGTTCTAGAGCTGGTTGATCTAGGGTTTGTCAGAGAAACCCTAATTTTCAAAACTTGGAATATTTCACATATGATTGGATAGAAATATAGAAATATTCAAGTTAAGTTGTCTAGTGTACTCATTTTCTGAAAACAGTGGAGGGAAGCTCCTGTAACAGGAAGCCCTACTTTACCAATTTCTTCTGCAAAAATGCTTGATAATGTTTCTACGGAATATATGAAAGTAATACTCCTCTATGTATTAAATTTCGTACTAATGTATCCTAGTATGTCCTTTTTCCAACACCATAGTTTTCATAAGAATTATTTTTACCAATTACGACTTATGAGCGTTTTCCCAAGGTGACCTGTTTCAGGACTGTTCATCATAGCGAAGTTGTATGGACTTCCACGTGTCACTGTTTCATATTTAGGGTATGAAACTTTTACCAAGGAAATTAAATTCAGTTTCCTTTCTGGAAAATTTTGATAAATTTAATTTGGACCTTCGTATCCAGAGATATATCAATTCTCCCCATATGTCCTATTTGGGAAAGAATCCTGGGAAAGGCTCGAACCCCAACTTGGAGGAATCATATCTCCTAGAATATAAAAAACATGAGGCTGAAACTTGGACACAGTGTACATAAGGAATTTTTTTTGGATGTGTCAAATTTTCAGCACCTGAACCTTCTCTAATATCGAAGTATATCGAATCTACCAAAACTATCAGTTTCTGTATTTTAGGCTTTTTCAGGCCCGAGGTCAGACTAGGGTTTGTATTTCCCATAGTTTCAACCAACCAAAAATATCGACCGAGGTATATAAAATTCGATTTTAATGAGGATATTAATCCTATTCCGAGCTCACTCAAAAATTCCTCTTCTGTAAAAAGCTCTAATTTCCCGTGACAAAAACTAAAAATGCCCGAAATCAAATTTTGCTTCAACAGAAAGATGCACCCTTCATGGAGAGTTAGCCTAGCCTTATTTTGCTGATGGATTGTGGAGAGAGACCCAAAAATTAAGAATTCCTAGCTTCTGTAGCTACATAATGTCTTTTTCTCAGGTTATCTATGCTACCATGTTACATTTTTATCATTTAAGCTAGGATTATCTTAGGATCTTTAACTGAGAGAATAACAAGCACATCAATCAAACAAAAGAGATAATAGACACAAAGATTTTACTCAGGGAAACCATCAAGGAGAAAACCCTGAAAATTCCTTAGAGACAGAATTAGTACCAAAAGTAAAACCCAAAACAGTAATATGATCTCCCGATAGCAGTAGTCTCTCTCTCTCTCTTGTCCCAACCTTTTCTTCTCTCTTAGTTATGCACTACAACTAAGTGTGAGTGAATGTGTGTTAATAGAGAGTCTCACTCTCTATTTATATTATTTCATTCACTTTATTTCCACTCCAACATGTCAGCCTCACTTAACAATTACTTACCAAGGCCTCCATCTCTAGGAGAGTCTAATAACCCTAGTGCCCCACAACTGTGGGGAATTTTCCCTTCGATCAACAAGGAGGGTTAACCTTAACTCAATTGTGGGGACTATTGCCTTGAATTACATTAAATATCCTAGGGCCAACTTCTCTAGGAGAGTCTAATAACCCTAGGGCCCCACAACTGTGGGGACCTTAACCCTTGAAGAATAGGGAGGGTTACCCTCTATGACTTTACATGACTTGTTTACATTATTGAATCTCCCGATCGGAACATCAGGGCATGACATGACTCAATTACATTATAGATACTTCCCAGAATAAACATCGAGGTATAATACATAAAATATACTAGTGAATACATTCCGAAGTTACAAATACATTAACACCAAATTGATTTGAGCTGGAAAGCTACCAATATTTATTCCAAATGATAGAGTTTAGAGAATGTCGAGAAGTATTTTTGCATGCTGGTTGGAACCCGTTTCTCCATCTACTACAACGATACAATGAGGAAATCTCATTTATTTTTGCGATGGGGTTCGATGGGAGAATGGTTAGGGTAGGACATCTTTCCTTCCAAGTCATGGAGGAATCAATTGCATGCACAACCAAGCTTCCCCGAGAAGGTGAATGATGGCACAAGCACTAGTTTTTTCCATGAGCATTGCATAACGTTTCCCTTAAGCCCAAATTCTGGCATGTGATAGGAGTAAAAGGTCATCATAATAGTTGGATAAAGCCTGAATACATCAATACACGGATGGTCATTATTCACCTGGTTACCTGTGAAGGTAAGTTTAGTGTCTTCAAGTCTTGGCATCTCCATTTATTAGATCATTTTGTCGATAATAGATGTCTTAATTTTCCTTTCTTTTTCCTTCAAAGTTTAGAAAAGATGTCAAACCTGGTTTGAAAAAATACCCTTCACCCCAAAAGTAGGCTATACCACCATATCTTGATCAAAATTTTAATCCTAGACCAGCTCAAGGAGTGAAATTAACCCTAGGAGACTTTTATATTCAAGGTTCTTAACCCTCATATTAACATTCGCAAATGACCCCGTCATCTTCATCGTGGGGGTAGTCAAACCCCACCTGTAGAAGCGAAAAACCCCAACATCCCCCATCTTGACGAGGAGACCTCGAAGGTAGCCCATATGCACAAAATACCCCTGCTAGCCCTGTGTTTGCTGAATTTGTACCTTTCTCATGACCTCGCACCAGGAAACAAAAGGAAAAAATTGTTCAGTGTATGCTCTATCCTAGTACCCATACCGCGGTTCAGTCTAATATGCAAACCAGTCATTTAGACTATGTGGCCAAATTAGAGAAAACTGACCCAAATTCATCCCTATTATCATTATCCAGTCTTTCTGCCGAATTACTGAAGGATGCCGATCAAACAAACATTCTTGCATCTTGCCAGGATATTAGCCCTGAAGAACAAATTCCTATTGTTGATATGGATCCACCATCAAGGTAGATGAGTCCTCCACTAGATTCCAAACAGTCCATAGAGCCATCTATGCCACATCAGCCAACAATAGACCACTTAACTTATGAGTTGGCTCAATACACAAAGCAAAATGAAGGATATGTTAAGTTGATTGCGGATATTCGAGAGGAGAACAAAGAGTTGCAGTTATAGGTTAAAAACTTGAGGAACTCCATAGGAATGTCAGTTTGTAATAGAGGAATCAACAGAAAATGCATGTCATTTTAAAAGCACAGCCTAGGAAACTGGAGTTCAAACCATCTGCTTCATCAAAGTTGAAGCCAGTTGTTGACGCAACTTTTCCCTCTTCCTAATGCTATCTTTCATTTTGACCAGTGGGACATGGAATTCCTTCGGTTTGGGGGAATGTTGACCCTCATTTTATTATCATTTTTTGGCTGATAATTTACATATTGAACACATTTTTTTCACCTTTCAGCATATTTTCCATCACACAGTTTGCTATTCAGCACCAGGTACAATCATATTTTGGATTTATGCAAGTTATGTTTTGTTTCCATTATTTCACAATTTTCTTGGTTAAATTCGATGATATGTAATGATATACTAACGTATCAAAATTGTCATTACAGAATCATTATCTTCATCGAACCAATGAGAAAGTATTGCATCCATCCTAGATATGCGTAGATCATATCCAACGCATTGTCTATCTCATTGTTTGAACCGCTGAGCCAACCGCGCACTATTGTTAATAGATTCTTGAGTGATTAAAGCTTGAAACGGTTGGTAAAATTTTTGTTTTTCATGTGCCAGAGTGATAGAATGAACCCCCTTCTGGAAGATCGCTCGTATGATGTCTCTGTGTGGCACCTTGACACAAGTTGCGATTAAGTTGAGTTTGTATTCCAGATCACGTGCCAGAAAAGAACCAGATTTGTGAAGACAGAGGAAGATGTTATGAGTTGGCCTTTGTTTAGTTACTTGTCATAATTGTTTATTGATCTTAAGAGTAGTCAACCACTGAAAGGGTCGACTTGCTCACCCTTTTTCAAATATTATATATACGGATGTTGTTATGGAAGAAAAAAAGGTTGATAATAGTTTCTTTTAGTTGATACATGTTATGAGTTAGTTCATAAACTTTGTAACACTTTTTATTTACTTTAATGGAAGTTCTATGGATGATGTGTATGATCTTGTCTTAAGCAGCGTGAGCTAGTTAGCACTCTGATTGTTGGGAGGGCCCGCCGTCAACCAAAATTTTTTCTTCCCATGTATTTTCATTCTTCCTTTTCTACAATTAGTATAATTTCATCTATAATTTGTTTCTACAACTTAGCCATTGAAATTGTTTATGTTATTTATTTCCTATAGCTTAAACTTTGGTATTATGCTATTTATGTAATTTCCTTTGTCAGCTAAGCAACCAATTGCGCAAAGATTAGTTTTTAATTTCCTTTTTGAGTATTTTCAGTTAATTTGCTTAATGGCATATTGATAGAATAGATTGCTTTGATCAAGTTACAATAGGTTCAGCCTTATTTAATTATGTTTTGTCATGAATTTTCTTAATTAGATTTCAGTTCTTCAATGATGCAATGAATAACAATCTTTTCTTTTTAAATTATGAAATAGTTTAGATAATTATGCTATGAAATTTTATGATTAAGTAGGTTCAATTTATGCTCTCTACATTTTAGTATCATATGCATGGGTCAGTTATCCTCAAGGATCATTTAGATTAATTGTTTCTTGAAGTTTTAGTATTTTCTTCAGATAGACTGTCATTCAGATAACCTGTTCTGTCTATCATATAGACCTCTGTTTCAGTCTATTATCCAGTGTTCCATTCAACTCTCAGTGCTTTTAACTTGATTTTAGCCTGTTTTTCTTAGGATTTCGATTATGTCTTGATAAATGGTAATTAGATAATGGTTGTGTCATTTCTTACAGATTTACATTAGATCGTTTAAATGCTCATTAGGTTTTATTCTTATTTCTTCTTCCTTCTCATTTGATGTTCGAAATTATGTTTACTATGTTTCCTTGTAATTATGTCTTTGGTTTGATTTAATTTATTCTTTTGCATGTGAAGTTTAAGTTCATTAATAGATTAGTATCTTGTGGCCCATTCATAGCAATAAGGCTTGGTATTTCCATCATGTAATTATTGAAGAAACCTACAGAATAAGTTTTAAAATCATTTTATTAAGTTTTCTATTTTACTTCTGTTTATTGAGTTTTCCATTTATTTATAAGTTAGGTCTATTTTCATATAGTATTGTTTTAACATTTTCAAGTTAGTAATTTATTTGCTTATAAATCATCATGTTTACTATCGCTTGTAATTGGACATTTCTTAGTCTACATATTTTCATAAAGATTCAGTTATATTTGATCCCCTTTAGTTTCTTCACCTCATTTGAAAGTCACTTTGACACTTCTCCTACTCCTGTTCCACTCACGGTGAACCCTTATCCTCAAAATAATCAAGGAGAATGAAACTAGATAGTTAGCTTAAACCTTTATGTACATTTTTTAGTTACATGTATAGTTTTTTAGAAAGCATCACTAGTTGTTGTAAATCCTTCTTTGTACAATCATTCTTTAAAGTTGTTTAGCAGTAAAATAAATATCCTTAAATAGAATAGTCCATTATTATAACACTGTTTATATCCTTAGGTTTATAGAGTAGAGTATTATAATTTGATACCACTTTGGTCTAACACTCTGTTCAATTATCTTGATAGTCAAATTCTTAGGAGTTTGACTCAGTTTTGATTTTGAAATATCTTTCGATATTTTTTTTGTTGAAAGTATTACCACGATACAGTAGGAACCCCTCTACCTTCGCATATATTTTGTAACAACTCTAAGCCTACCAACCTCGATCGATAATTAAATATTAGATGAATTATTCAAGACAATATTTTACCCAACATGATTCATCTCATAAAATACCATGTGATAAAAACCATGGGCCACTGTAAACCACATACAGGAAACCCATCATGAACCTCATAAATATTAACCTTTCCACCCTTAACCAATTCAAGATTAACCTAGCAATCTACTTTTTAAAATTGACTTATTTATGACACAAATCTCCATCTAAGTTACACAATGGATATCTAGTATTTCAATATGCCAACCCCCCCTCAGTTCTATCATCTATCTTTACATATAGACCTTACACCAGTGAACCACTGAATTGATAAAATAAGGGGTACATATTCCTAATTAGGTCTTATCACAATATGCCCATTTACATTTTATTTTTAATGTCTTCCAGTCACTAGCCTCTGTGTGCTTTTTCCACTGCTCCACTTTCTATTCTCACAATGCTTCTATATCCAAAACATTCTCATGGTTTATTTTGAACTTTTATGCGATAATTGTAAGTGGGAACTACTAAAATTTAGATGATTCAAACATGCACATTCCAAGAATAATTTAATCACTTACATGAATATCTAGGCCATATGCATTTAGCAACTCGACCACATGCATTCCCATGGTATTAATCCTAACTATAACAACAATCCCATGTTATATATTACTTCCATCGGTCCAACCGCAGGTTTATGCAGTGTAAAATACATTTATTTAATATTTTCCAAAATGGCATGGTTTCCTCAACCTTTAAATCAACTGATGTAGCCTCTCTAGTCCCACCCACCCATAAGGGAATGATAAAGAATTATCATGGGTATAAAATAATACAGGAACCATAACTGAGCATGTTCTAATATACATGCTATAGCTAGTATAAGCTGGGATAGTCAACCTTCTCTCCCACAACCAACAAGGGATTTGTACATTCATCAAAGCCCTCGACTCAACCACATAATTCAAAAATTTGGCATTAAAAAGAATTGTTCTAAGAATTCAGCCTTGAACCTTGAACCTATTTTGTAGCCCCTAAACCCTAAACCTTGAACCTATTTCGTAACCCCCAAACCCAAACCTTGAACCTATTTCATAACCCCTAAACCCAAACCTTGAACCTATTTCGTAACCCCCATACCCTGAATGAGTATGAGAAAAATGAGAGATATATTAGATATGACATTAACTCACCAATTTAGGAGGAATTATGTGCCTAACTTGATAGATTGCAGCAAATTATGTTCCTTCCCAAAGGAGGTAGAGTCGACAATTTAGAACCAAAATGAGGTGGAGTCCACAGTTCACTCAACGATGATTGCAATAACTTTTGTTACTAGCCAAAGGAGACAGATTCCATAGTTTATAACCAAAATGAGTTGGATTCCACAATTCGCTCAATGATGAGAGGTAGAGTTCATAGTCCACACAATGGGAGGAGGTAGATTCCAATACAGTTCGCTTAGTGCCAAGAGGTAGAGTTCATAGTCCACTCAGCAACGATAGGAGGCATAGTTCGGCTCAATTCACAACGATAGAGTGAGGTAAGGTATGTTCGTGTTTTTGTTTCTTGTTTTGAATTTTTTATTTATTTTTAATTAATAGGTTTATTTTTTAATTTTTTATATTTAATATTTAAAAATATATATATATTTATTACTAACACCTAATATATATAAAAAATTATAGCCATAATCCATTATAACCATTGATATTTAATATTTAAAAATATTTAATATCTGATTACTAACACCTAATCCATATAACCACTATCATATATATCTCCTTACTACTAACCCTTAACATAACCTTAAATCCCTACAAAATTTAACACTTATGACCATGAATACATAACCCCTACCACCTATAACTTTTAATGTTAACCCTTAGTTATTGACACTTATAACAGCTAGCAATGAATACACATATAGTCTTCACACATTTAACATATGACCCTTACTTGTATAATCCATTATTCCATAACACTATAACACATAAGTACTATAATCCCTCACATCTAACCCATAATCTCTAATCCATTACATTTTATCACCCCTAATTGCTATAACCCTTAATATAAGAAATACATATTATAACCCTTAATGTTGATAAGTTCTAACCCGTATAATCACTTAATCCCTATAGCCCTTAGAATTAATATAGCCCTTAATAATTATAACCTCCTAGTTATGTATGCCATAACACCTATAATTGATAACCCATATATCCTTTAGTACATATAGCACCTAGACTTTTTAATCCATTTAACCCTTAATCCCTATAAGTACATCAAACACCTCAACTCTAAATCTATAACCCCTAATAAGTAATAAGGTTAAATATTCCATTTAACGATGATGAAGAAGATGATGATGATGGTAATGGCAATGATGACGGTGATGATGATGATCATCATGGAAATTATGATGATCACGATTATCACCATCATCTTCATCATCATCATCATGTTGATCATCATCATCTTCATCATCATGATAATCATGATCATGATGATCATCATCATAAACATCATCATCATCATCATCATCATCATCATCATCATCATCATCATCACCACCACCACCATCATGTTCATCATGTTGATCATCATCGTCTTCATCATCATGATCCTCATGATGATGATGATGATCATCATCATCATCATCACCATCATCATCATTGTCATCATATTCATCATCATCGTCTTCATCATCATGACCCTCATCATCATCATCGTCGTCGTCATCATCATCATCATCATCATTGTCGTCATCTTCATCATCATGATGATGGTAAGGGCGATGATGATGGTGATGATGATGATGATGATGATGGAAATTATGATCATCACCATCATCACCATAATCATCATCATCATCATCGTGGTCATCTTCATCATCACCGTATTTATCATCATGACCCTCATCATCATTGTCATCATCGTCATCATCATCGTCATCGTCGTCTTCATCATCATGACCCTCATCATCGTCGTCGTCGTCGTCGTCATCATAATGATGATGATGGTAATGGCGATGATGACGATGATGATCACCATCATCACCATCATCTTCATCATCATCATCGTCTTCATCATTGCCATTGTCATCATGATGAAGATCATTATCATCATCATCATCATTGTTGTCATCATCATCTTCATCATCGTCGTCTAATTCATCATCATCGTCTTCATCATCATGATCCTCATTGTCGTCGTCGTCATCATCATCATCATCATCTTCATCATCATCATCATGGAAATGGCGATGATGACGGTGATGATGATGACGATGATGACGATGATGGTAATGATGATCATCACCATCACCACCACCACCACCACCACCACCATCATCATCATCATTTCCATCATCATCATGATGAAGATAATCATCATCATCATCATCATCATCATCATTGTTTTCCTCTTCATCATTATCGTCTTTATCATCATGACCCTCATCATCATCATCATCATCATCATCCTTGTCGTCTTCATCATCACAATCATCATCATCGTCGTCATGATGATGATGATGATGGTAATGGTGACGATGACATTGATTATGATGGTGACGATGATGGAAATGATGATTATCACCATCATCTTCATCATCGTCATCATGTTTATCATCATCATCTTCATCATTTTCATCATGATCAACATCATCACCGTCGTCATCTTCATCATCATCATCATCTTCATCATCATTTTCTACATCATCATGACCCTCCTCATCCTCATCATCATCATCACCCTCATCATCATCATTGCCATCTTCATCATCATGATCATCATATCCATCACCATCATCATCATCATCATCATCTTCATCATCATCATTGTCATCTTCATTTTCATCATCATCAACATCATTACGGTCATCATGTCAATTACCGTCATCATCATCGTCGTCGTCAGTATCATTACAATTTAAAATTTAAATTACAATTACATTACAATCTACACATTGGAATTCAATGACAATTTAACATTGCAATTCAATTTCAATTTAACGTTGCAATTCAATTTCAGTTTAAATTTTCAAATTTAACTTGTAATTACAATTGAAAATCCAATGTATTTAATTTTCACACATTTTGCATAAAGCAAAATTGCATAGCTAACATAAAATATTCTAAAAACTGACCCAAGATTTTAAGGAAAATTCCAAATAGAAGTGTATATTACTATCAAAATAATAAACATAGCGTGGAAACATTACATATAGTTATTATGTTAATATGGATACACTTCACTGAACAAATAAAAACAAATTTTTGTGAGAAAATATATCAATTGTCTTTTCAATCACAAAAGAAAATAACAAATTCTCACATTTTCCATTATATAAACATAAAAACAAAATATTTTGAAAATGGTCTCAAAAGTTATAAGAAAATTTTAACTAAAAGTGTATAATATTAATATTTTATAAACATGATCATAAATAAATAGTATAAGTTTTAAATAAAAGTGTATGGTATTAATATTTTATAATAATGTAATAGTATAGTTTGATTTGAATAGACATTAAAGACACCATCATATATAATTTTGTTTTATTATATTAATATGGAGAATATTAATGAATATATTTTAATTCCAATTTTATAAAATATGTATTTAAACTTGGTGATGATGGTGATGTTGGTGATCATGGTGATCATGATGATGAACATGATGATGATGGTGATGTGGATGGTGATGATGGTGATGATGATGATGAACATAATGGTGACCAAGATAATGATGTTGAACATCATGACAATGACGATGATGATGAAGATGATCATGATGGTGATGATGATGATGATGATGATGACGACGACGACGACGACGATGATGATGAGGGTCATTATGATGAAGATGATACTGATGAAGACGACGACGACGATGATGATGATCATCATCATCATCAGCAGCAGCATGAAGACGATAATGAAATTGAACATGATGATGATGATGATGATGCTGATCATGATGATGATTATCATGAGGATGAAGATGATGATGATCAACATGATGAAGATCATGATGGTGATGATGATCATGATGATGATGAAGATGATGATGATGATGATGATTATCATGATGATGAATACAATGATTATTAACATGGTGACAATGTTGATGTGGATGGTGATGATGGTGATGATGATGATGAACATAATGATGGCGAAGATGATGATGATGATGATGATGATGGCTATGATGGTCATGATGGCGATGAAGACAATGATGATGATTATGACAATGATGATGAAGATTATCATGATGGTGATGATGGTGATGATGGTCATGATGATGATGAAGATGATGATGATCAACATGATGACGATGGTGATGTGGATGGGGATGAAAATAATGATGATGAATACAATGATGTTGAACATCATCGTAATGTTGTTGAAGACAATGATGATGATGATGATGATTATGATGATGAATATGATGATTATGATCAACATGATGATGATGATGATGAAGATGATGGTGATGATGATGATGAAGATGATGGTGATGACGACGATGATGATTATTATGATTATGATTATCATGATGATGGTGACGATTATGATGATTGAAACAATGATGATGATGATGAGGGTCATGATGATGATGATGATGATGATGATGATGATGATGATGATGATGATGATCATAATGATAAAGATGATAATTATGATTATGATGATTATAATGATGATGATACTTGATTATGATTATGATGAGGGTCACGATGATGATGATAATGATAATGATGATGATGATG
Organism: Pseudotsuga menziesii; assembly: GCA_001517045.1. Classification (NCBI taxonomy): domain Eukaryota; kingdom Viridiplantae; phylum Streptophyta; class Pinopsida; order Pinales; family Pinaceae; genus Pseudotsuga; species Pseudotsuga menziesii. The sequence goes on along the minus strand of LPNX010112326.1, from coordinate 948,954 downwards.
ATGATGATGATGATGATGATGATGATGATGATGATGATGATGATAATGATGATGATGAGGTGATGATAAGGATAATGATGATGATGATAATGGTGATGATGATGATTTTAGTAAATCTTCTTAAAAAAAAATATAAAAGAATAGGTTTAATTAAATATTTACCTTTCAATATATTTCATCGTCTTCTTCATCCAGGTCATCGTATTCTTCATCCAGGTCATCGTCTTCTTCATCCAGGTCATCGTCTTCTTCATCCAAGTCATCATCTGTATAATCAGATCTAGAGTCAAAATTGTAAGGATTGGCCATATCATCATCATCATCTATGTCAGCTATGCTCATTGTGTCATCGTCGGTATAATCTTCATGGGAATGGTCTGCTACATCATCTGATTCAACTAATTCTTGGACATCTTCTGTTGGATAATCATCATCATCTAACTCATGTTGATAATTCTCTTCATCATCATCTTATTCTTCCAGAGAACCCTCTTCGTTACCATCGTCTAGGTTATACTTTACCGACCTTCCCCTTGAATTGTGTCTCACAACAAATGACAAGCCCGCTTTACCTTGAACCTATGAGTAAAATACCTGTTTGCATTGGCTTGGAAGAACATAGGGACCCGTTCCTGGTTCAAAAAACATTTTATTTACCATGTTAAATCCATTATCATGTTCAATAATAGTTCTATTGAGATCATGCTGATTCAATCGTAACCTTTACCATTTGACAATAAATAAAACTACCTTGAAGCATTTAAAGTCACACTATAGAATATCTTCCAAATACCCATAGTATAAATTTTATGAGAGTTTTGGATGTCTTTCACTTCTAGATGAAAAACCGGTCACCTCAAAGACTGCAGATATCCCACAATCTAATGTTTTATTTTTTTCATCCAATTTTTTGATGCAATTATTACAACCATTGCAGACCATAGCATTATGGTGTTTTACCCGCAACAAGAAATACACGAAAAGATTACACAACAATTCAGTAGATATGCAACAATACATGGAAAACAACAACATGTACATCAAAATTTACTTTGCAAAATAAAATATTTAGAGTGATTGATTAATATTCTTTCCATTTTATATTTTAAACCATATGCTAAATCGATTTCCCTTTCTGTAATATTTCTATCTCCATTGTGATGTGCTTCTTTTACAAATGAATCCACACCTTCCCATGATATTCCATGACCTGATTGTTCGCATCGTTCAATCCATACCTTCATCTAGTCAAGATTGTTTGTGATGTATAAATGAATTGCATCCCATTCTTGACCAACTACTTGATGACAATAATCGTTAAAATTAAATACTAATGTAAATTTTCTGAACAAAGTATATGCTCTTAATTTATGCAATAAATATAAAATGCAATTAGAATATGAACGATATAATAAAAATACACTAGATAATAATTACCGTTCACATTCCTCGATCTACATTTCCCCTTCAATTGTTCCCCTTTAAATTTGTTATTGGAGTCTATATCACAAATGCGACGTAAATTGAGATTTGAGGCTAAAATACGAAGATATTCACTAACATACAACATGGTTTGGTATACTGTATATCCTTCAATCATAGAACCCTCAACATGTGCATGTTGTCTCACCAAACCCTTCATAAATTTCAAGTACCTCTCAACCATCCACATGGACCTTGAGTGTACAAGTCCACACAACTCAATCTCCTCAACTTGGTGTATGAGGTAGTGTTCCTGTGCATTGAAAAATGCCAAAGTTAGATGCTTCTGCATTTCACACATGAGACGAGGAATTTCTCTCCTCCAATACTTTATATCTTCTTTATGTATTTCTTTAGATGTCAACCATCTACAAGTCATGAAAACCAATAATGATATTTAACAAAAAAAAATTAAATTACATATCATGAAATAGTGCACAAAAAAAAATATAAATTACACGGAGAATTAAAGAAATGGTGAGCACAAGCAACTAATTTCTAGTTGCCTCATGTATTTACCAAGATTATATATATCTTGTTTGGCATTATTTTCAAAGTTGTCCAGGAGAGGGAGAGGTAGAACATACTGTATCAATATACAAACCATGACATTTATTAATCAAAGAGTATACAAACAAGAAAAAAAAATTATGCAATAAAATGAAAAAAAAATTATATGGACATAACAATAATAATTACCTTGATGAAGATGTTCCAATCATGTGTTATGACCCCCACAAAATCACCTTTTTTTGTTATGATATTCTTCAAGTTCGCACAAAATCCAGTGGGAAATTTAATTTTTTGCATTACTTCTTTGACAACATTGCTTTGCTTCTCCGTAAACATCCATGGAATTGAGTTTATATTAACTTGGTCTCCGTTGCTATGAAATTGGATGACATATTTCATTGCATGGTTTCCTTCTTGAATGTCTTTGCAATCTTTCACAATTGTATCTTTCTCTCTCCTTAGCTATAGTAGTCACCATAATGTTTCAGTCACATTCTTTCCAATATGCATTGTGTCAAACAAATGAGCAATTTGTAGGTGCTCATAGTAGGGAAAAATGATGAATTGTATAGGATAACTTTTCATTCCTCGTGGAAGCCCATTAATTCCTTCATGATCATGATGGACATCATGAATATTAGTTTATAAATAAATTACATCATAAATCAAATATGTCCACTACAACTAACAAATCACAATAAAACTTAAAATACATAACAATTCATATATGATGATCCATACATACCATGATGATGATTTCTATTGTATTGCATCTTCCAAAGGTGAGGTGCCATTCTCCGTGGTTTTAATGCAGTATCTTGCTTCCCATTGAAAAGAATTTTTTCGATTGTTCTATACCTGTGATTCTTAGAGAGAAAATGCCTATACTCATCAAACACCTCCTTTCTTAAGATTTTTGAGTGATGAGATTTTATCTTAGGACCTCAAACTGGACATGCAAATTTAACCTTTGTCTGAAGACCTACAATATATAGATATGAAATATCTATGTCAATTATAATTATATATAAACTATATTAACTACTTCATATAATTAAATGTAATTAAAGTGGAACTTAAAAATACAAACCACAAAATTGGGTTAACCCAGGGGCATCTTGTATTGTCCATACAACCATTGCATGGAATTGAAATTGCCTTTTCCGTATTCATATAGATACGTCATACATAGTGATGCCATTCCATAACTTTAGTAGCTCATCTATAAGAGGTTAGATATATACATTCATATCTTTGACTTGGAACTTACCTGATTGATTTGAAGTACATATAAAATATGAAATTATGAGAACCATTAAGATATATAAACCATGCATAAGAGTAAAATACAAAAATATACAAATGAAATTAGAAAAAAAAATTACAACAAATGAGATGGCACAACTACATTAGAAATAAAATAGTTGTAGACACAAAATACCTGGAATAATCATCGACAACATTATGTGCTCCCTCTTTATTGACAACCATGGAGGAATGTTATTGTTGATAATAAAAAATAGGCCACACCATGTAAATGGATTTCATTAGTGAAAATAGATTAACACCATTTTCTCCCAAATAAATCCTAACATTACATGGTTATTCTTTAAAGTGAGGCCACGTTTCCTCCATATCTCTAAAAACAGAACCATATGCAAGCATTCAAATAACATCATCTTGACTTCTGTTCTTGGAATGGTAAACCATGAATTGCGCTATGTTTTTGCACTTGAATAGTTGTTGAAAACGTGGAATGATGGGAATATAATGAAGAACCTTCTAAGGAACCTTTTTTGTTACTTGATATGTTCGATATCTACTTATATGACATTCCAGACATTCAGTTGCAAATTCATGTTGATTATAATATATAACATGGTCATCGAGGCATGTATGAATTGATTCATAAGGCATTCCAATCTCTTTCATGATGGAAGATAAATCTCGATATGTGTGAGGTAAAATATTTGAAGGTGGTCACAAAATTCAGCTATCAAGATACAAAAAAAAAACTACAGTTAATGTAATAAATAAATAATATTAACGAAACACACTTCATCCATATGATGATCAGTAATGAGTTAACAATGCAATTATTAGAGGAATACAAATAAAATTTATCACAATCATATATATGTGATGGATTATTTTACATATTTTAGCATCCATGTGATTGATATGTTTGAAATACCATTCATAACCTTCAAGTTCATTATCAACAATACAACAGAGAGAAGATTTGTTTTGGAGCCTTCATAAAGGGGTTCATATGCCTTATCGAGAAGAGGTATATCATGAACATAATAAAAGTATCCATTTTCATTATCATCATCATCATCATCATCCATTCTAACATTAAATGAATCATGGATCAATGTTTTTTTACCATCATCCTCAACTACGTTATCAGTATGATCATCTTCTTCAATATGATCATTCACTTGTTCTCCATTAACCATAGACGCTCATGATCCTGATATGAAACTTGTTCTGAAAGAACTTCCTCTAGGCAATAGGTCGTAGGGTGTGTTTCCTTTATAAATAGATGAAAACGTAAATATATATAATTTAATATAGGAAATATTAAAATAGTACATACATTTACCAAAGCAAGAAATCTAAAAAAATTTATAATGCTAAACCTACAAATAAATGATAATAATTCCCCCCCTTGGTGTGTCCATGTCCCCTTCAATGTTTTGTGGCTGTTGAGACAATATTAGTATCCTCTTAAATTCCCTTCATTCAGTACATGGACAATAACATTTTCCATCACCCCTTCATTTCGCTGCATCCCATAGTTTAGCAAGCAATTGTCGATTGTGTTCATTTGGATCAGGATTATTTCTATTTCACATTTTGTCACAAACTTCATGAATGAATACTATCTACAATATTAAAAAATCAAGTTCCATGCATCACAATTATCTCAAATGGAGGTTTTGATTCGGTGGATTATTCCTCTTTAAAGATCCAATATGGTACAATGGTTAAATGGTAACACCTGCGACGTTTTGTGCACGGTTCAGTGAAAACATCCAGTGGTTATAACATCCATCGCGCAGTTATTCTGACGGTGAGGCATAACCATACCGTGTAGCTCAGAGACATTTCCCTTAACAGTTGTGAAAAGGCCGCGTAGTTAATGGTTCAACGAAGCGGCGGGTGAAAAAAATCGGACGGTGAAAAATATAAGGATCGGAGGTCAGAAGAGCTTCTTCCTTCCACAACGTCGGAGCTCACAAGAGATTTTTCCTTCCGTAATGTCAGAGCTCACAAGAGATTTTTCCTTCCGCAACGTTGGAGCTCACAAGAGCTTTTTCCTTCCATAACGTCGGATCTCACAAGAGCTTCTTCCTTCGGCAACATCAGAGCGATAGCAGAACAGGAGCCGCAACGATGGATAGATAAAGGATATCACAGTCCACAACGATAGGCACAATCTTGATCGGAAGAATAATGCTTTCGACAGCCGAAACGGTAGAAGCCCAAGACTTATAGAGCAGTGCAAACAATGATGCGAGGTTTGAAAAGTCAAGGCAAAAATCGGAAGACTTTTCCATCTGCCATCCGCAACTGCGGAAAGCAAAGTAACAATGCATTTCGACTCGAAAACCAACCGACAGCTGATTGGGACAGAGTTCATCGGTGGAAAAAAATCAGAGCCATTGCTTATCAATGTTCCGCAACAGCAGAAGCCTGGATAACAAAAAATTTCGACTCAAATTTCTGCAATGCATTCGGCCCCAACAACAAATGCTTTATTGCATGCTCATATGGTCCATTCCTTAATAGTTGTGAATGGGTGCACGGTTTATGCATAGCATCTAGCGGTTATGTCGATGGGTTTGCGATTAATACTTGGAACCTGGTGGTCTTGTGCATCGCCAAGTAGCAATGAGGGTGTTCGGTTAACCTTTGGTGGAGTTTCCAGTTGGTGGGAATCCCTTTATATCCATATTTGGCGGATCACAGAGATAGCAGAGTCTAGTATGGTTCCATATAACCTTCGGCTTAGGACTATCCATTTGGCGGAGCTTTCTTTGGTTGTTATAACATTTTATCCATTGCTATATTTGATATAACATTTGGTTCCATCTTGGCATAGGAGTAACACTCTGGAAGGTATCATATCTAGCACAGTTTTGTTGTCACGTTTGGATAGTATGAACAGCCTATTGGTAACGCTACAGGAATATGGAACAGTCGGTGATGATGAACGAGTTGGAATTTGGTAGGAGGGTGGAACAGACTATTTGGTAACATTTTGGCGAGTCAAACCAGTGACAATTCCTCCCACTGAATGCTTCAACAGCTCGGTTCTAGCCACGATACAGGGGTAGCTTTATATTCGAGTTGTTTTTCAGCCAGTAAGAAAAAAGGAAGAAAAAAGTTGGCTATAAAATTATTCTATATGCTGTTAGTGTAAAGTCGACCATTCTCTGTTACATGTTGGCTTATTTGTCTTTTGAAGACACGATTGTAATTTCAATAGAGGAGTCTTGAAGACTTTCTGTTCAGCCTTTTGTTTTATAGTTTTCTGTAGTTAATTTTGACAGAGACAGAGGATAGCAGGAGTGTTTTTGCTGTAATTTATCCAGAGTGCTGTTTGTATTTAGAAGTCGACCATTTCTCTATTATAGTTTGGCTTCTTTATCTTTTGAAGTCCAATTTTTAAGTTCCAGAGAGGAGGTCTTGAAGAATTTCTATCCAGCATTCTGTTTCTGTAAATGCTGAAGTTTATGCCAGAACCATTTTGTACCATTTAAAGCCATTAATTGGATCGATACCCATTGGAGAGGGACCCGGAGACGTAGCCTAGTGGAGGGGGTGAACTCCATTATCAACTTCTATTTGTGACTCTGTTTCTGTGTTTTCTTCATTGTATATGTCTATCATTGTTGTGGTTTTTCATTCCTATTCTGAGCATTTAATTTCTGCTAATACTGTCCATTAATTAACCTGTTGAACGCATTCTTTTACAACAAACTTTTAATGCACTAAAGTTGAGGTCCTACGGATCATATTATGGTATCAGAGAAGGTTGAATGTTGTGCAAGTTTGTGAATGCTTACCAGGTTCAGGTTAAAGCGTGGTGAAGGAGAATTAGTTGAAGGAGACCCCGAGATTGGCTCCAGGAGAACATTCTCAAGAACCATGTCTTCTCCACGAGGGGAAGAAGAAGGACATATAGAATGGGAAAACCTGTCATTTCTGAAACTAAGTTTCTGGAGGCTTTTATTAGCATGAAATCCATGATGGAAATTCTACTCGATGAGCGAGCAGAAAGGAAGAAGAAAGAAGAAGGATCTTCATCCAAAGATGCAGAAGTGAAGCCGAAAGAAAAGGGTAAAGGAGTAGGAGGTGATGGTGATCTTCCTGACACTAATCAGACTTTTTCTTCTTCTCATAATTCTCATTCAAATAATGCAAGTCCTAATATGCCTTATTTCAAATTGGATGTAAAATTTTAATTACCTATTTATAATGGAGATTTAGATGCTGAAAAATTAGACAATTGGATCAAGCAGCTTGAAGTATATTGCAGGGTACAGGTCATTAATGATGACCCTTCCAGGATTCAATTGGCCACTTTGAGAATGAGTGGAATGGCTCTTACGTGGTGGGAGAGCAAGTTTCAGCAGGATCTTCGAAATAATGGTAAAATTATTTCAGTTTGGAATGAATTCATTGAAGTATTAAGGAAGCAATTTTATCCTTTAGGTCATATGCAGCAATTAATAATGAGCTAGCAAACTTTTAGACAAGCTAAAGGACAAAGTATTCAAGAATATACTCATGAATTTAGAAAGTGGGCTATTGCATTGAATGTTGCATTGGATATGCAAGAAACTCTTCTTAAATATATTGGTGGCATGCATTCTTATTTGCGACATACTTTGTTGATGTTTAACCCCAGTAATTTGGATGATGTATGTGTTCAAGCTACACATTTAGAAGCTAGGGGTAAGCATGATGATGATTTGTTTATGAAGAAGTCATCTAAATTTGACAACAAACATAAAAGAAAAGATAAGGGAAAGGAAATAGCTACCATCACGAAAGAGGGTGAGAGACCGACATGCTCACATTGTCAGAAAGGGCATGATGTTTCAAAGTGTTGGAAACTTCATCTGGAGTTAAAGCCTAAATGGATGGGAATAAATAAAAACAAGGATAAAGATAATCAAGCAGCTACTGCAGTAGTAATTCAAGACTAGGGATCTGATTCGGGTGATGAGACTAAGATCACAGCAATAGGGATCCAAGGTAAAGATAAAGGTATATCTCTTTCAATTGATGCAAGTTGAAGTTCATGTGCATGTACAAGTACAAATCTGCTATCTACGTCTATGCAAAGTGATAAAAGAAGAAGTGAACTGTTTCATGTTTGTGTCATTACAAATCATACAAATATTGATACATTGTTTGATAGTGGTTCTCAAGTGAATTTGATATCCGAAGAAGTGGTTAAGAAATTGCATTTAATTACTATGCCTCATGAAAATCCCTCTCCTCTTGTTTGGGTTACCAATGATACACAATTGCAAGTTACAAAGAAATGTGTTTTGAAATTTGCAATCACTGAAAAGTTTATGGATAAGGTAGAACTAGATGTAGTACCACTTGACATTTGTGGAATTGTACTTGGGAGTCCATATTTGTATGAACGGAAAGCAGTCTTTTATAGAGAGCAGAACAAATATCATCTCTTTAAAGGTGGTGTGGAATATATTGTTTGTGCACATCGTATGAAAACAAATCTGGCATTAGTCACTACAAGTCAAATGAAAATGATAGTGAATGCTAGTAGGAATTTTGCATTAATGGTTGTTAGAGGTGAATCATTGGTGGAACATGGAATTAAATTAATTAAAGGTGTTCCCGAGTATGGTGCTTTGTTACAGGGACCTGAAAGACTATCACTTACAAGAGATGTACAACATGAAGTGCAATTGCAGCAAAGCATGCCTTTTCCAAATCTTGGCATGAATCGGATGATTATTCAATTTCTTCAAAATTATTGTGATGAACATCCTAATGTTCAAGGTGAACAGTTGCATCACATGCAGTGCATTAAATCTCCTTTTGAGGCTTGTTTTTGTTATCTGTTGAGGTCACATGTGGACTTTTATTTCAGCACAAAATATGTTAGAGGTGGACATCATGATGCAAAGGAACCATGCAGCAGATAGTGCAAGAACAACAGGAGATGAGTCAGGCAATTTGCAAAGCCAGACATGAAAATAATCATCCTTTTAAAGTTGAAAAACAAATTTGGTTGCAGATCACCAAGGGAAGATTGAAAGGATGTATGGAGATTAGAATGGTGAGGAAGTGGGACCCTCACCTTCCTGCAGGATGATCTAGGATTTTGGAGGTCCAAAAGCTCTTCAATGGGGAGGATTGATCTGGTGGATTATTCCTCTTTAAAGATCCAATATGGTACAATAGTTAAATGGTAACACCTGTGACGTTTTGTGCACGGTCCAGTAAAAACATCCGGCGGTTATAACGTACATTGCATAGTTAGTCTGATGGTGAGGCATAACCATACCACGTAGCTCAGCGAAATTTCCCTTAACAGTTGTGAAAAGGTCGCGCAGTTAATGGTTCAACGAAGCGGTGGGTGAAAAAAATCGGACGGCGAAAAATATAAGGATCGGAGGTCAGAAGAGCTTCTTCCTTCCGCAATGTCGAAGCTCACAAGAGATTTTTCCTTCTGCAACGTCAGAGCTCACAAGATATTTTTCCTTCTTCAACATCGGAGCTCACAAGAGATTTTTCCTTCCGCAACGTCGGAGTTCACAAGAGCTTATTCCTTCGGAAACATCGGAGCGATAGCGGAACGGGAGCCGCAACGGTGAATAGATAAAGGATATCGCAGCCCGCAACGATGGGAACAATCTTGATCGAAAGAATAACGCTTTTGGAAGCCGCAACGGTGGAAGCCCAAGACTTACGGAGTGGCACAAACAATGACACGAGGTTTGAAAAGTCAAGGATAAAATCGGAAGACTTTTCCATCTGCCGTCCGCAACTACGGAAACCAAAGTAACAATACGTTCCGACTCGAAAACTAGCCGACAGCCGATTGGGACAGAGTTCATCGGTGGAAAAAAATTGGAGCCATTGCTTATCAATGTTCCACAATGGTGGAATCCTGGATAACAAAAACTTCCGAATCAAAATTCCGCAATGCGTTCGGCCCCAATAGCAAATGCTTTATTGCACGCTCATACGGTCCATTCCTTATTGTGAATGGGTGCGCGGTTTGTGCATAGCATCTAGTGGTTATGTCGATGGGTGCGCGGTTAAGACTTGGCACCTGACGGTCTTGTGCACCGTCAAGTAGCAATGAGGGTGTGCGGTTAACCTTTGGCGGAGTTTCCAGTTGGCGGGACTCCCTTTATATCCATATTTGGCAGATCACAGAGATAGCAGAGTCTAGTATGGTTCCATATAACATTTGTCTTAGGACTATCCATTTGGTGGAGCTTTCTTTGGTTGTTATAACATTTGATCCATTGCTATATTTGATATAACATTTGGTTCCGTCTTGGCATAGGAGTAACGCTCTAGCAGGTATCATATCTCGCACAGTTTTGTTGCCACGTTTGGATAGTATGAATAGCCTGTTGGTAACGTTACGGGAATATGGAACGGTCAGTGATGATGAACGAGTTGGAATTTGTTAGGAGGGTGGAACAGACTCTTTGGTAACATTTTGGTGAGTCAAACAGGTGATGATTCCTCCCACTGAACGCTTCAACAGCTCGGTTCTAGCCATGATACAGGGGCAGCTTTATATTCGAGTTGTTTTTCAGCCAGTAAGAAAAAAGGAAGAAAAAAGTTGGCTGTAAAATTATTCCAGATGCTGTTAGTGTAAAGTCAACCATTCTCTATTACATGTTGGCTTCTTTGTCTTTTGAAGACATGATTGTAATTTCCAGAGAGGAGTCTTGAAGACTTTCTGTTCAGCCTTCTGTTTTACAGTTTTCTGTAGTTAATTTTGACAAAGACAGAGGATAGCAGGAGTGTTTTTGATGCAATTTATCCAGAGTGTTGTTTGTATTTAGAAGTCCACCATTTCTCTGTTATAGTTTGGCTTCTTTATCTTTTGAAGTCCAAGTTGTAAGTTCCAGAGAGGATGTCTTGACAACTTCCTGTCCAGCATTCTGTTTCTACAAATGCTGAAGTTGATGCCAGAACCATTTTGTACCATTTAAAGCCATTAATTGGATTGGTACCCATTGGAGAGGGACCCGGAGACGTAGCCCAGTGGAGGGGGTGAAATCCGTTATCAACTTATGTTTGTGACTCTATTTCTGTGTTTTCTTCCTTGTATCTGTCTATCATTGTTGTGGTTTTTCATTCCTATTCTGAGCATTTAATTTATGCTAATACTGTCCATTAATTAACCTGTTGAACGCATTCTTTTACAACAAAATTTTAATGCACTAAAGTTGAGGTCCTACGGATCAAGTTTGTCGAAGAATTTAAAAATTCCCTCAAACTGTCTGTCAAAGAAAAAAAAAATTCCCGCAACCTCCTGTTGAAGAATAAAACAATTCCTCAAACTATCCATTAAAGAATAAATAATTTTCGCAAACCGTCTGTCGCTTCTATAGAAAACATGTCAGAATGTTAAAAAAAATTTATATTTATAATTCATCCATCGTCAAATATCCGATGATATGAATGTAGTTACCGTTGGAAATATGGATTTAAAATATTTGAAACGTGTCTCTATATTATTTCAAAAAATAGTCAAGGACGTCGAAAATCCGACGTCCCATCCTTAATATGTCATCGAAAATTCGACACATTGTTGTCGGATATCCAACAACTCATCCTCCATGTGTCATCACAAATTTGACACATGGCCATCGCAAATTTGACAAGCGTCTGTCGAATAACCGACGATTTAGTGTTGCAATGTGTCGTCGAAAAACCTACGCTAAGGATGCCGAAAATTCGATGTTTATAAAATAAATCAGAAGGTACAGTACTTTTCATCATTGCAATATGACACAACCATACTTTACGTAAGATGTCGTCGAATTTTGAGTTCAAATCCTATTGTTATTGTTTGCAAGCAAGGATTGTTGGTCGAACCTACGAAGATAGCACTCAGTTTGAGCTTACCACCATCGACAAATGTAAAGATACTTAGGGAAACACTGGGGCACATCGGATATTATTGAAAATTCATAAGAGGGTATGCTGCGATTACAGCTCCTATGGATAAGTTATTAAATAAAGATGTCGTATTTTTTATGGAGTCAAGAGTGTCAAGGGAGTTTTGACACACTGAAGGCTAAGATGGCTTATGCGCTAATACTGGTTTTCCATGATTGGAACAAGGAGTTCCATGTCCATGTGGATGCCTCATCTATTTCTTTGGGAGTGTTATGCAACTAGAAGAAGGGGACCTAGATCAATTGATCACTCTTGCTAGTCAGAAGTTGTCATTTGCTGAGAAAAACTATACAACCACAGAGAGAGAAGGTTTGGTGATGGTATATGCACTACAAAAGTTTAGACATTAAATTTTAGGAGGTAATTTCAAGATGTTTACAAACCATTCTACCTTGAAGTACCTAGTTAATAACCGTGTTTTCGGGGGGAATATATGTCGATGGCTACTTATATTTCACAAGTTTGATTTTGAGATAATTGTGAAGCCGGGTCACTTGAATTCTAGCCCCGATCATTTATCCTTGATTCAAACCGGAGAATAGCCAACCAATATTGAATATGGACTATCAGATGCGTAGCTGTTCAGCATCGACATGGCAGATGATTATTATGATCAAATAATTTAGTTCTTGACGATGGGAGTCGCACCAGAGGAATTTTCAACAAGTCAGAAGAAGTAGTTGGTGGTCAATGGAGGACGCGCTACTATAAGAAAGGTGCTTTGCATAGGGCTTTAGTGGCCCAATTTACATAATGATGCAATGGATTATGCATGGAGTTGTGATATCTTTAAATGCACTGGAAAACCATCATGGAGGGATGGGATGCCATTGGTATCGTAGGTAACATTGTAGCTATTTGATAAATGGGACGTGGACTTTGTGGGTCCAATCATCCCACCAAGGAAAAGAACTGGTGCGCAGTACCTAATCACAGAAATGGACTACTTGATGCAGTGGGCAGAGGCCGCACTAGTTGTGGATTGCACCACTACGACAGTAACAAGATTCTTGTTTGAAAACATTGTGACATGGTTTGGATTTCCAAGGATATTGATGAGTGACCAGGGAATTCATTTCATCAACTCCACAGTAAGCATGCTGATGGAGGAATCACAAATACAACACAAGAATAGTATCCCATATCATCCACAGGAAAATGGAACAGTAGAAGCTTTCAACAAGATATTGGATCATGCGCTTACAAAGGTATGTAATGTGACCCATGATAAATGGGACTTGAATATTCCAACAGTGTCGTGGGGATATCGCACCACTTACAATATATTGAAGGGGAAAACACCGTTAAAATTTGTATGCAAGAAAGAGGCAGCCATGCCTATGGAGTACATTGTCCCAAGTCTGTGTATTACTGCAACAATGGGTATGGATGATGAAGCAGTGATCGAGGAGCACATGGAGCATTTAGGATAGCTCAAGGAGGATCGCTTTATTGCAGATTCCACCAAAGTGTCGAGAAGGATTGAAAAAAGTCTTGGCATGATTGTCACATAAAGAATAAATAGTTTCAGCACGGAGATCTGGTGCTATTGTATGACAACAAGTTCTTGAAGCATCCACGTAAGTTACAGATGCATTGGTTAAGTCCATATCTTGTTAATTGTATTACTTATGGAGGTGCAGTTCAACTACAGCAGTTAGATGGAGAAATGCTACCATAGCTTGTGAATGGTAGTCAACTAAAGCCCTATAGGATAGGGTCACATCTATGTAATGAAAAAAAATTATATAGGATGATGCATGAATAGAAGGCACACGAAGAGGAAGTGGTTGTGCAAGAGTGGGAGTTAGTAGCGCAGTTAGGGGGTCATGATGTGATAGCTACAGGGCTGCGAGCATATGTCAAATCAGTCATAAAGGAAGACAGTTAAAAGTATTTAACCAAGGGTGATTTTGAAAGTGACTTGTAATCATGGCAGATCTGACCGTTGGGTTTGTAGAATTGACGGTGGATTCGGGTAGTTAATGCATGATTTGGTCATGATGACCCTGTTGATGTGGTAATGATGGGTATGAGTTGATTTGGCACTAGAAGAGCAATTTGGACATGGTTGAAAGACACCATTCTGAAAAATTTAGTTGAGTTGCACAACTGCTGAGTTGTAGAGTGAGTTGTTGAGTCTAGAGAGGGTGCTTGATTATGAAATATTGAGAGGAATTGGTGCGACATGTAGAATAACCTAGATACAGTAGATATTTTGAGTGAGAAAGATTCACCAAACAGATGAGTCATAATTATGGAAGAAGTATCCAGTATGCACGTTGGATCGTCGACTATTCTGAAAGGGAAGAGGAAGGCGCAAAAGCCTAGCTCTTTGGTACCACAGAAAAGATGGACAAGAATGTCTGCAAGGGAGAAAGAAGAAGACACCATAAAAATGGGGCCGTCGAGCTCAAGAGTGGTGGAGTCTGCACCTAGATCAAAAGTGTTTATTAAGGACATCCCTAGAAATATCCCTCCTATTTGGCCTGGTGCGAATAACCAGAAGCCCACGAAAAATCAGAAGTATCAGATAAGGATGTCGCCATTCCGACAAGGGATGGTATGCACTCTTGACATTGTGTAGAAGGAGCAAGTCGACATAAGTCGACTGGAACGAAGACCGACTTAGTCGATCAG